>CM043871.1:11096125-11323625 GCA_023846275.1 Vanilla planifolia | reverse complement strand
AGATGAAGAAAAAGAAGAAAAAGGTGAAGAACAAGAGGAAGTAGAAGACTAAGAAGAAGAACAAGACTAAGAAGAAGAAGAAGAAGAAGGAGAAGAACGAGAAAAAGAAGAGGAAGAAGAAGAAGGAGGAGGAGGAGTAGAAGAAGAAGACGAAGGACAAGAAGGAGGAGGAGAAGAAAAAGAAGAAGAAGAAGAAGAAGAAGAAGAAGTAAGAGATGGAGAACAAGAGGAAGGAGAAGGATAAGAAGGAGAAGAAGAAGGAAAAAAAGATGAAGAAGAAGGAGTAGAAGAAGAAGTAGGAGAAGAAGAAAAAGAGGAAGGAGAAGAAGGAGAAGAAGAAGAAGAAGAAGTAGAAGAAAGAGAAGAAGAAAAACGACAAGAAAAAAGAAGAAGGAGAAGAAGAAGGGGAAGAGGAAGAAGAAGAAGAAGAAGAAGGAGAAGGAGAAGAAGAAGAAAAAGAAGAAGGAGAAGAAATAGATGGAGAAGAAGAAGAAGAAGAAGAAGAAGAAGAAGAAGAAGGAGAAGACAAAGAGGGAGAAGAAGAAGAAGAAGGAGATGAAGGAGAAGAAGAAGAAGAAGGAGAAGATGAAGAAGGAGAAAAAAATTAGGAGAAGAAGAAGAAGAAGAAGGAGAAGGAGAAAAGAAGAAGAAGAAGAAGGAGATGAAGAAGAAGATGAAGAAGATTAAGGAGAAGACGAAGAAGGAGAAGAAGGAGAAGAAGAAGAAGAAGAACAAGAAGAAGCAGAAGAAGAAAAGGAAGAAGAAAAGGAGAAGGAGAAGAAGAAGAAGGAGAAGAAAAAGAAGGAGAATAAGGAGAAGGAGAAGAAGAAGAAAAAGAAGAAGAGGGAGAAGGAGATGAAGAAGAAAAAGAAGGAGATGAAGAAGATGTAGAAGAAGAAGAAGTGGAAGATGAAGAAGAACAAGAAGAAGAAAAAGAAGAAGAATAATAATAATAATAATAAGAAGAAGAAGAAGAAGGAGAAGAACGAGAAGATGAAGAGGAAGAAGTAGAAGAAGAAGGAGGAGAAGAAGAAGAAGACGAAGGACAAGAAGGAGGAGGATGAGAAGAAGAAGAAGAAGAAGTAGGAGAAGGAGAAGAAGAGGAAGGAGAAGGATAAGAAGGAGAAGAAGAAGAAGAAGAAGGAGAAGAAGTAGAAGAAGAAGAAGAAGAACAAGAATAAGAAGGAGATGAAGAAGAAGAGGAGGGAGAAGAAGAAGGAGAAGAAGAAGAAGAAGAAGAAGAAGAATAAGAAAGAGAAGAAGAAGAAGAACGAGAAGAAAGAAGAAGAAGAAGAAGAAGGAGAAGAGGAAGAAGGAGAAGAGGAAGAAGGAGAAGAAGAAGAAGAAGAAGAAGAAGGAGAAGGAGAAGAAGAAGAAAAAGGAGGAGAAGAGAAAGATGGAGAAGAAGAAGAAGAAGAAGAAGAAGGAGAAGTAGTAGTAGTTGTAGTAGAAGAAGAAGAAGCAGGAGAAGAAGAAGAAGAAGGAGAAAGAGAAGAAGAAGAAGAAGAAGAAGGAGAAGAAGTTGAAGAAGAAGAATAAGAAGAAGAAGAAGAAGAAGAAGGAGAAGGAGAAGAAGAAGAAGAAGGAGAAAAAGAAGAAGAAGAAGGAGGTGGAGAAGAAGAAGAAGATGAAGAAGGAGAAGAAGGGGAAGAAGAAGAAGAAGAAGAAGAAGAAGAAGAGGAAGAAGAAGGAGAAGAAAGAGGAGGAGGAGAAGAAGAAGAAGAAGAAAAAGAAGAACAAGAAGAAGAAGAAGAAGGAAAGGAATAAGGAAAGGAAGAAGAAAGAGAAGAGGAAGGAGAAGAAAGAGAAGAAGAAGAAGTAAAAGGAGAAGAAGAAAAAGGAGGAAAAGAAGAAGAAGAGGAAGAAGGAGAAGAAGAATAATGAGAAGAAGGGGAAGAAGAAGAAGGAGAAGAGGATAAGAAGAAGAAGTAGTAGTAGTAGTAGAAGAAGAAGAAGACAGACAAGAAGAAGAAGAAGAAGATGGAGAAGAAGAAGAAGAAGAAGGAGAACAAGAAGGAGGAGGAGGAGGAGAAGAAGAAGAAGAAGAATAAGAAGAAGAAGAAGAAGAAGAGGAAAGAGAAGAAGAAGAAGAAGAAGTAAGAGAAGAAGGAGAAGAAGAAGAAGGAGAAGAAGAAGAAGAAGGTGAAGAATAAGGAGAAGAAGAAGAAGAAGAAGAAGAAGAAGAATAAGGAGAAGATGAAGAAGAAGAAGGATAAGAAGAAGAAGGAGAAGAAAGAGAAGAAGAAGGAGAAGAAGGAGAAGAAGTAGAAGAAGAATAGGAAGAAGAAGAAGATGGAGAAGGAGAAGGAGAAGAAGAAGAAGAAGAAGGAGAAGAAGAAGAAGGAGAAGAAGAAGAAGTAGAAGGAGAAGTAGTGAGGCAAAAGCTTGAAATTTTAGAGACAATTTTTCAATTGAAACAAACACGGAAATACATTTTCTTGGAACAATAGACAATTCCAGATTCGACACTACTTGAAAATACTTCAATTGGAATTCTAACTTCATGTTTCTCGATTATATTAGCAAATTTGATAATGGAAGTTATGACAGGTTCAAATGTTTGACCATGGTGATCAATTTTATTACCACCTTATTTTTGCATAAATATACAACTAGTTGAGATGGTTGTTATGAGCTACCTCCCTCTATTTCTAACATTTTTCCTTGATCGATGGGTGGAACAAGCTGTTCAAGTATGGATATGAGTAGTCAAGATAGTAAAGATGAGGGTACGAAATTTGATAGTGACTTAAAATGTATCATAGCACTTATCATCTAAAATCTCCCTTTGATCAAAAAGCTTGATTAAAAAAAAGTTGAATTTTCAAGAAAAGTAATGTCTATACATGGTGAAATAATGGAGAGTAACACTTGCATCTGTATTATGTAGATGAACACCAACCAAACACATTTTGTTGATTTTGGGTCAAGTTTGAATGATTTTGAAACTAAACATTTATGAAGGTTGTACAACCAAACATCTTGAGAGAAAGAGAAAAGATCAATTGAAAGATAGGATATGCACGAGATTGATTGAAATTGGAGGCTTGAAACATTTGTTCCTTGACTAAAATCTCAATTATTTTAATTATGAAGTCTTTTATTCAGCCAAAGACACTTGTACTTCATACAAATAGTGACATCAATTCTTTTTAATTCATATTGATATTTGGAAAGTCTTTCATATTAAAAAAAAATTATACTTAATGGTTTATTATATTCATTAGTAGTCATACTAGAGTTTATTGGATCAAACTTTTCAATGAAACATCAAAAACTATAAAATATTTCAAATTTTTCATTCAATGACCAAAAATTAGTTCCATACTTCTACCCAAACTTGAGAACTAATAATCAAAACAAATATTTCCACTGAATTCTTGGAGAATAACTCACATCAAATGTGATTATTCATCTTGTCCTAATACACCCTAATAAAATAATATAACATAAAGAAAAATGTGGCATTTCCTAGAAGTTGTTAGAACCCTAATGCTCATGATGAATGTTCTTAAACATCTTTAGGGTGAAGCCAAAAATGTTTAGTTTAGAAGAAAATAAAGTTCACTATCCTCTTTAACGATGCCAAACATCATCTCCATATCTAGCTCTTGCATTTTATACAATACAAGATAATTTAACATTACACTTAGGATCATGATTCAACTTGCTAATTAAAATAAGATTACATATCCATTTGGAAATATGAACAAAATATTAAATAAGAGAACTTGAGAAATAAACTAAATTTTTTTCAGACACAAAAGTATAAATTTTATTTACTATTTTCACTTTGTAGTTTCATTGTAGGGATGGCAATTTGTATCAATACCCATTTAATGTGCTTGCCTAGCCCCTAATGGGATAGGCATGGGCACAAAATTCAAGCTTTCAGGCAAATATGGGATTAAAAATGTAAAACCCATTACAAAGTGGGTAGGGTTTTAGTTTAATATAGCAATACCCAACCCAATCAACTAATAATAAAATTCAAGCTGAGAAGCAAGTATGGGATTATAATAGTAAAACTCATATAGGTTGAGTTTAACATAGAAATACACAACCCAACAAATTAATAACAAGTTTAACACAGACAAAAACCTCCTATCTTTTGTAATTAAGCCTTCATATGACCCCTCTCACATCTTGTAATCCAAGCACTCTCCTTCATAGAAGTATTAAAATAGAATAAATTTAAAAATTGCAAAAGAATGTGTATAGAGAAACTTTATTTTCATAAAATATTTGAGCATGGATTCGACGAAGGTTGGGGAGGGTATGGCTTGTATGACAAGGTATTCGAGATGAGGCCAGGTAGGGATAAAAGAAGGCAAGGGTCAAGCAAGGATAATGGCAAACATATAATAGAAGAAGTATGAGTTTTAGGTTGAAACATCCCATTGACATTCTTGTCCACATGACAAGGGGTGTAATAGTGAAGTAAAAATGTCATGTAATCCAAGCACCAAAATCAAATATCCAAGAAGTTTGACTTTTCATATACACCACATACCTTTATTAGCAAAATTGCATGTCACTATATTGGAGTTTAATCCTATAATTTGTTTCACAAATATATATATATATATATATATATTATTTCGTAAGACAGCAATTATAGGGTTGCCCGTTTGGCTAGAATATTTGGTAATCAAGTCTATGATATATTAGTCATTTGATGTTTTTACAAGGGTTATAATCTTTGTAAGCCTCCTAATAGAGGAAGCAACAAGTGAGTATTTTTTCCTGACAGGTGTGACCTTACGTTTGCTAGCTTCTCGATGCATTTCAAGGAAAGATGACAATATTCTTCTACCCAATACTTGACCCTTGACTTCAACTCTTTCTCTAGCCCTATAAGAAATTCATACAAGCATTCTTCACAAAGTGACACTAAAATTTCAAATTCTCCTCAAGACCTCCTCAATTTGACTCAGCATATCTAATTCTTGCCAAAGTATTGTTGAGCATTATAATACTTGAAATATCCATAATCCCTTGCTACGTATACTTGAGTTTATTCTTTATTTTGAAAACTGGTAAAGTGTTTCCAAGGTTAGAATAATTCTCCTTAACAGCATCCCATATTACCTTGATAGTATAAAGCAACAAGTAGGCATAACTAAAGTATGGCTCCATCAAATTTATCAATCATGCCATAATTTTGGAACTACTAAGTTCCGAAATGGTTTATATTGGGTCGTGAGAACTTGAACATCTTGCATCGCTAATGTTCATGTGATCTAATCTAGCCAACGGATAACGATTTGCATAAGCAAATTTTCACCAAAAGAGTTTGATGCCACAAATAGTGGTTTGCAAAACTATGGGTGATGAAAGTTCAAGTAAAATGAATGATGAGAAAAAACCCCTAATACTATTAAATTTTTCTACAAACAAAAAACTTTTTTACAAACAAAAAACTTTTTTACAAACAAGAAACAATCTCCTAAAGATACGACATGTATTCCATTTATAGAAAATATAGCAACATACCAAAAAAAATAAGACAATTAAAATAACAACTATCCCAAAAGAGTCAAAGAAACTGATTCGACATATCACCCAAACTAGTCAAAAAATCAATCATGTCATAATTTTGGAACTACTAAGTTCCCAAATGGGTTATATTGGGTTGAGAGAACTTGAACATCTTGTATCGCTAATGATTTAGTTGAGCTTTTCATGTGATCTAATCACTAGAAGTATTGGCTAAGACTATTGCAAAAAATTTTACAATCTAGCCAACGGTCATAAGCAAATTTTCTCCAAAAGAGTTTGATGCCACAAATAGAGTGGTTTGCAAAATTATGGGTGATGAAAGATCAAGTAAAATGAATGATGCGCAAAAAGCCCTAATACTATTAAACTTTTCTACAAACAAGAAATTTTTTTACAAACAAGAAACAATCTCCTAAAGATACAACATGTATGTCATTTATCAAAAATATAGTAACATACCAAAAAAAATAAGACAATTAAAATAACAACTATCTCAAAAGAGTCAAAGAAACTGATTTAACATATCACCTAAACTAATAAAAAAATCAATAATGCCATAATTTTGGAACTACTAAGTTCCCAAATGGATTATATTGGGTCGAGAGAATTTGAACATCTTATATCGCTAATGCTTTAGTTGAGTTTTTCTGTGATCTAATCATTAAGAGAATTGGCTAAGACTATTACAAAAAATTTTTACAATCTAGCCAACAGATAACAATTTGCATAAGAAAATTTTCTCCAAAAGAGTTTGATGTCACAAATAGAGTGGTTTGCAAAACTATGGGTGATGAAAGATCAAGTAAAATGAATGATGCGCAAAAAGCCCTAATACTATTAAACTTTTCCACAAACAAGAAACTTTTTTTACAAACAAAAAACAATCTCCTAAAGATACGACATGTATGCCATTAAAAATTTATCAAAAATATAGCAACATACCAAAAAAAAATAAGACAATTAAAATAACAACTATCCCAAAAGAGTCAAAGAAATTGATTTGACATATCATCCGAACTAGTAAAAAAATCAATCAATAAGTTATATATTTTCACATAAGGAAACTACATATGTTGATAATTTGATATGCATGACCGTGGATCATTTATTAAAAAAAATGATGAAAAAGATGAAGATAGACCACAAACCAGGATGTCATAATCACAACTTAAATAAAAAATAAATATTTAAGTATTAATACTATTAAAGAATTCATACAATTGATAATGTTTTCTTAAATTTATAATTATGAGATATAATTAGAGTTTTTGTTTACTTGATTTACTATATCCTTAACTGGGATCAATTGTTAGCATTTTTCACATATGTGCTTGACTTGCACTCCTCAAACATGATGTGCATAAAACATATCTCCAATAAGGGCCTAAAACAAGGACTATATCCTTCAATTTTCCTATCTATTAAGGCATGATTAATTTTGGAATCTAACATTAGAAGAGAGCATTGCATTTTAATGTGTTAAACAAAAAAATGTACAACCTTATGCAAGTTTCCATGTAAAAAATGCTTTTGGCAATATAAGATAAAATTGTCTTGTAGACAAGGGGTTTGACCACTTTGATATGACCCAATGGATTGACCAAACAAATTGAATTTGCTTTTCCACAATTTTGTTGTCAACTTACATGTAGAATAAAAAACACATCAAATTCTAATACAATATATGTTAGCAACAATGAATGCATACATGGTGAGATAGAAAATAACATGCAATATAGATCACTAATCTCAAGTACTTCCCCTTGCACATCAATCAATTTGTTGCTAATTGCTATCATCCATTATTCATGACACATGCCAAAAATATAACATGAAAAAGATTAGGCATTTTCAAATACCACCATAGAATGACAACCTCTCTTTGTTTAATGGACACAAAAAACTCATTCTTTAAAGCTTAATGGAACAACTCCAAAGACAACAAATACTAAATTTAGGAAAGTGGTTAGCAATAATGGGCAATAAAAGTTGATTTGTTACATATTCCCAAGAAAGACAAATTTTTTTATTTCATCAATTCATGCATTTACAATTTGTTTTATCATACTGATACTAAGCGTGCTCTAATTCCTTGAATACATTTGAGACTTTATGAAGCAAATTGGTTGTTAAAACTAAAGTATTTATTATCATTAAAATTAATGTGTTTTCAATAAATCCTTTACCCCTCTCTAAGACCAAGTATTGACTAGGTCAAAATCTAATCATATTGATTTCTTCTTAATCATTTCTGGCTCTTGAAGCCCACATAATTAAAATGCTTTTCCAAATATGTTGAAAACATCAACTCAAGAACCTAAGAAGTTCCAAGGTAAACTCATCCAAAAAAGGACACATCTATAGCAAGAGAAGTGCTCCTTCATGAGATAAAAAAATATTCATTCATTTCACAAAAAGTACCCCCAATTAGTCCAAAAACCTAATCCAAGCTTTAAGTACATTGAAAAGATAAATCAAGTGATGCAAGAATCATTTAAGGCCAATTGAACAAGAAAGAAAAGAAGACCACTTTTTTCTTTGATTTTCTTACAAATTTGCATTTAAAAGATAGTCATAGGTTTTGGAAACCCGAAGTAGTGATAGTTATGTGAAGTAGGAATTCACCATATTAGGCTTTCCCAAATCATTTGCAATAAATTCTTCAATAAGAGTTTTCCAATTCAATGTTTGCTACCTCAAATAAACACAAGCACTTAATATTTCTTTCTTAAAATCAGTAAGTACCACAAATCATAGGATAAGCAAATTAGATGCTAGTTATATTGTTAGGATTTGGTGAATAGACTCAATAAAGATCAAATGGTTCCATCATTGAAGGATATTGATGTTGAATTATAAGATATTGATTCATAAAATTTCAATTATAACATGAGGATTTTATGGTTAAGAGCCATAAGTTTCCAAGTCTTAAAAAACTCTTCTGAAGATCTAATTTAAGATGTGTTTGATAATTGGAATTTCATCATGCCTTGTGATTTTGGATCAAGACTCCAATTTGAAACTGCAATAAGCCTTGATTCATTGCTGAAGTTGGAACCATGAACCATATTGGATGCAATAAGCCTTGACTTGTATAAGTTAAATATACCGCATCTTGGCATGATGAGTGGAGCAAGATTTTAATAATAATAGAAGATTTGGTTTTGCAAAAAGTTGATTCGTTCATAATGGTAAGACCTACTAGATTTGATTCAGTTAGTTTTGGCATTGTCTTGACATCAAAAAAAAAAAAAAAAAAACTTGACGACCTCTAGAGATTTGTTAAAGCAAAGAGCCTTGACCTAATGTTGCGAAATGTAGATCTTGATCCATATTGAATGTATCAGGCCTTGACCCATTATGCTTTCAATAGATGATGCATTGACACGATGAGTAAAGCACACTATAGCTAGATTTGAAGATTTAATTTAGCATATTGCATTGGATTGATGCCAAGTATAGGACTATTAACCTAGATTAGGTTGATTTAAGTAGATTTTGGCTTAATTGAAATATTGGAGCCCTAATTCATTGAGGATTTGTACCTTAGCATAAGATTTAAGGAATGTTTTGGGATAACTAATTCTCATATACAATTAACTTCAAACATAGATTGATGGTTATCATTGTCTACCATAATTAGTCAATTTACAATACTCATTTGGGCTATCCTATCAATGCACTCATAGCATTAATGACAAATGAGAATTATCAAACACATCTTTATAATCTTATGATAATTATTTAACTTTTTTAAATTACAAATTGTAATAAATTACATATATTTAGGTGATCTTAATACGGTTTGGAACCCAAAAAATCCAAAGTTATTTTGAATTTGATTTGGCAATTATGGCTTGTCCCATGGAGATACTTGAATGATGCATATGGACATTAAGTATGCTGGCCAACTAGAAAACAAAAATGACATTTGAGGGCAATATGACCAACAAAAGTATTTTAAGAATTTGAGAAGCAATAGCAACATATTGAAAAGCATGGAGTCAAACAATGTTTGATAAACTTTCTAAGTATGAAGGATCTTTAAAGATAAGAGGAATCATTTGATGATATTTTTATCATGTTTTGCTTATTAAAAGTTTTTTTTGTCATTATGATCCTTAGTGATATTTTGATAATTTTTTATGATAGATAATGATAAAAGTGCAAGTTAACCTTATATAGAAACTAAGTTAGTTTGAAAGGTAAAAATTAGGTTCTATTACCTTTTGATCCTAAGTATTACAATCCAAAATACTCGTGAAAATTAGAGAACATCTCTGACATGTTTTTACTCAAGGCATTTTGGTATTTTAGACATGTAATAGTGCTTTTACAATTTTGGTATGAGGAACAAGTTGATCAATGAGACCTAGGATATATCAACAATTCAATACAAACATTATGTGAAAAATGGGAGGATTCTTACATCATTTCGTTCATGAGAATTTTTGTCATCTTGCATCAATAATGTTTTTGTAATTTCCAATTCAAGGGCACCATTGTAATTTTGAATGGATAAGCTACTCCTTTAAAGTAATCTATAACCTTAAATATCCCTTGCAATTGGTTTTGAAAATTTTGGTGATATTTTTATCATATTTTTTACTTGACTAAAAATTGATCATTTGATCCCCAATTGATTGGTAATTTGTAAGCCTAAGGAGAAATAAATCTCTCTTTTAAGCTCATCAGCAAAAAATTGGTTTAATCCAACCAACGAACACTAGGGAGACCTTGTTTATCTATTTTTATAAAAGAAATCTCATTAATTTTGCATCAATAATATCATGTTTATAATCCATGGATCAAAAATATTTTTACTAATTTAGGCCCACTGACTTAAGTTAACATGAATTAATCCCAAGATCACTGAAGTTTGCAATTTGATTAGTTAAATTAGATACTGTTTTATATAAGTAGCCATTAGGCTTATCAATTCTAGTGTAATTTGAATTCCATTTAAATCATATACATTAACCCTTATTGAATTATCAAATCTGATTTGTAGATTTCTTAAGCAAAACTGATTACAAGCTTATCTTTTCTACATTTTTAGGCTTTTTTTATTCATTCTTCCACATGATTAGGTCTTCTTCTCTCCCCTGTTTCTTATGTAGCCAATGACAACCTAAGTGGCAGTTATTTAGAATGGAGAAACAAATTCTTGGGCAGAAGAAGCTGCAGAGAGTTCAGGCAATGACCTTGGAAGGAGGTGAAAGGGCTACGGAGGGGACAACTATGCTAGATTTGTGGCAATGGAAAGGCTTGCTGCAAGAGAAGGAAACTTCGTGATGGATCAACAATTAGAGTAGCTGGTGACAATAGTCATTGAGCTCCAGGTGATGAGTAGTGGCAAAGAAAGCACAATAATGGTTCAGTGGTTAGAGCAACTGTTAAAAAATGTCATTAAGTAGGGGACAATAGCCAACAAGCAATATCCATGGAGATCTGCAAGCAATGGTGGTAAAAGATGCAACATTATTTTATATATCTATATATATTTTGTCACTTCTGCTCACCTTCCATTGTTTTATTTTATATTTTGCATGGTATTATTGCACGAGTTTAGGTTTTGTTTTTCCTCATGGTATGCTCTAGTTGCTTTTTTTTTTTTTTAATTTTGACATTTTCACCAAAAAGTTTAATGATGAAATTTTGACTTGTTTTTTCACATAAGTTTTACTAGTGTTCTAAACGAACTTGTGAGCTCATTCAAATTGGTGACCGCCCACAAAGGGTTTGGGCATAAAGAAAAGCTCAAGATAGTTAATTTTAAGGGACAAGTTCATTCAATGACAAATCACCTGAAAGGCATGCAATCTAGAGTCAACTATCTTAGGCATCTATAAGGATCATCATAAGAAAAAAAACAACCCCCATCGGCTAATTTGTAGATGGGATATCACATCTATAAATGAAATTCAATTGGATCATAGGCTTTAGGAGAAACTTGATCTTGGTTTGGGAAAGAGAAAGAAGGTCGTTTTTATTACAGAATATCACTTTTAAACCAATTCCTCAACTTGTGGAACTAGAAGTTGTCACTGAACTTGTTATGGATTGACAAAAATCATCATCCAAGCACCAAATTCACATTGTCAAAGAGGATTTGTCATCATCATCAACCAGTCCATCAAAGTAGAACCCTGAGCACCATTCTAGTTCACCACCAAAATCCTCTAGATCATCCGTTTCTGCCAGGACCAACAAAAAAAATCAACTGATGGAGGCACTCCTTCACAAGGAGGAAATGCAACCCTAGTCAACTCCTTAAATGGTCATTTTTAAATAATCATTCAGCTAGGAATTTTTCTTCCATGAAGCTCAGCGTTCAGTCTGGATTAGTCATGAAATATTCAAATGTATTCCTATCATACAGCTGCACATTACATTTTGAATTTGAAATTATAGACCTAATTCCACATTATCCGGCCAATAAGAAAAAGGTTTTGAAGAAAAACTTTCCTTCCATGATGCTGTAGAATAATCAGTCTGCATATCTTTGAAGCCTTCCATCTTCGTATGCAGAAAATGTGGAGATTCCATTTTTTCAACGGGTCATAATTGGTCCATGAACAATATTAATGCCGCGGAATTTTTTAGCAAAGGAATGATCAACAAACTTAGAACATGAAAATCAAGTTAAAAACTAGTAAACACACTGCCGTTGTTAAAAAACTTACAATGTCAAGAGAGGACATGTTTTCCAAGCTACAAACAGCACGGACCCCAAGTTCCAAGAAAAGTTGAAAAGCACCAACAATGTGTAAAGCCTCTAAACAGCCAGCATCAAGGTAAATGATGGAATCTATGATCTCATCTGAAATCTACAACAGCATAATAAATCAAAAATTAGCAATGTCATAGTTTTCTAAAATAATATGTATGGTAATTTTATCAACTGCTGCTAGGGTAATGAATTAGGTACACGGAATAATGGGCTTCATCAATGTAAAGAATAAAAATTAAATGGCAGATTGGCTTTCCTTTTATTGTGATGCTAGGAACCAGGAAAGCAGTCAACCTATTTTCAGGGGAGAAATGTAGTACCCCAGAAAGAAAATACATTCATTCATCAATTCCCAATTTCCCATTCTTCCCATGTTATCTTGTGAATAGCCACATTAGAAATGAATCTAAAATAAAAGTGTATCAGCATATTTGTTCCAATAATGACATGCTGAATATAAAATGTAGGTAATCCAAGGAATATGGTTCTTTGATGAAAGTTTATGGAATTTTTCAAACAGAAGATCAGACTACTACCTTCCAAACCCCTATTAAGCACTCAATAGTGTATAAAACTAGAACATGAACGTTATATCACATTGTAGGAAAAATGAAGCATATGATGACTTTGTCCATTTGAAAGAAGATTAGACTAATTTGAGCATAGGCCTCCCTACAATTATGTCTCGTCACAAAAAATAGCTAAAGACAAAAGTGCTCTACAAAATATACCAACACAGGTCAACCGTCCAATTTAAAACCTTAGCAGTTAACCAAAATTTGACATGGTTAAATTTGTTGTGCACAAGATATAATTATATTTTCCTATGGGTATTATTTATCATTATTGATCAAAGCAGGCCTTTCCTTCACTTCATGAGCAAGCTAGAAGGCCATGATTTCTCTTCTTGAAAACATGATCTCTTATATCCTAGAGAAGGAAGAGACAAAAACCTTAACTTTCAAATTGAGCTTTTCATCTTCAATAATAGGGTACTAATGAGCACCTTCTTTCATGCATTAGTCTTTGATGAACCCTGTAATCACCTACACGGCTTACATCTGTCTTCCTCCTTATCTTTCTTTGCATCAACTCATCCATGCACCACTATCCACCCATATCTACAACCTGTCTACAATGGTCATCTCAAAGTTGGCTATTAGATTTTGGGACATTCTCCTCTCAAATCATTCATGGTATAGTTCTCACAAACCTTCCATAGTTTTCTCCTCCTCTCAAACACTCCATAGTTTCCTCTTCCCCTCAAAACCTACATATCAACAATAAGCACTTATTAGAGGTTTCAAACGTGATGGCTTTCTTAGATCCAACAATACCCTATCGATTATTATTTTTCAGGGAAAATCAAACACTCTCTTACTCTTTCATCGCCAACCTAAGCATGCGTTATCGGCTATTAGGAATGAAACGATTTATTTGGCCAATCTTATTTACCATCAACAACAATTATTACCTTCACTATCACAAAATATAAAATTGCATAGGGCCTTTATAATCTATCACCACTAAAAACTAATTATATTGAAGCTTCACAAATAGGTAATAAGAAGATATAATGGATGACTAAATTAATTTCAAAGAAAAATCCATCTATAGCTTTTCTGTGATTCCATAAATACCATATTCCTTATAATAACATTGTGACTCATCTAATCATTTTGTTTGGATTTTTTTTCAAAGATTTGTATTGATGATAATTTGCTCAGCATCATTTTTTTCATCAATATTTGGTGCTCCCATTGAAATGTACAAATTTTATCTTATCTACAACAATAAATGTCAAAATTATTCATGAAATAATAATGACATTATAAGTTCTTTATTTTAACTTTAGATATTTATTTTTTGTTTGTCTATTATACAACAAATGTAGAATTAGAGATGTGGGTACACTTTTCATCTAGTTGTTATCTATTGAAGGATCCTACATCAAGCACTTTTCAAACCTATCATCAACACTAATAAAGAGTTAACCATCTTACGCTCCTTAACCCTCAAAACCCATACTTAATACAAAAAAACTCGCCCCTTAAAGCCCCATACCATCCAAGGCCACCATAAAAATCCCTTTCCATTGGATATCTCATTTCTTTATAAGTTTCAAATTGACACTAGTTAGCTTTTCATTGAATAGGATACTTGAACTACAAGAATAAATTAGATTTTTCTAAACTATAGAACATGTGTGCAGTTATTTTATTCTTAGAAAAGTAAGAAAATATATGGCATATAAAATTTTTGGGATTTTTTTTGGATCTAGCCATGATTTCTTAGTGGCTAATAAGCTAACTATATAAGTTTATAAGCAAATAATTAAAAAATTTTAAAGTATACTAATATATGTATCACCTTTTATAATTAATATAAATCATTTTAATATTACTTATAGGATGATTAGAAATCATTATGTTTGTTGTTCATGAATACTATATATTTTTCATTAGTTTCTATGTTTAGAAATAAAAAACAAAAGAAAGTAGAATGATTGAATATATATACATATATATATAGAGAGACACATACACACACTAGCATACACAGATACACACATACACACATATATAAACAATACTAAACATATTATACACACTAAATTTCTCACGTTATAGCATACTCTTTAGTCAAAATTAATTTTTTGTGATCATAATTATGCGTTATCATTATTTTACACCAACTAAAATATATCCAACATTTGTAGACCATATTACTATGTACCCTTTAAGCTTGTTAATTTGTATAAATAGTTATAAGGTTTACTAAAATGTCAAAACATATTCCAATCAAGTTTTTCAACATATTATTAACCAATGGTAAGGCTACAGTTTCAACAATAATGATATTCTTAATAAAATTCAAGTTTTTCAACATATTATGAACCAATGATAGGACTACAATTTCAACAATAATAATATTCTTAATAAAATTTAGCATTCTCTTTGCTACAAAAAAATAGACAAATTAACCGAGTATATCATAAGGTGTAATTCTGTATTCAAAAATAATATTACAAAATTGGTCTTGAGTTGACTAGCTCATGTTTATTGATATTGATTTTAAAATCTACATTGGATTATTATTTTAGAATTGAATTTTTCATATTGTTTTCTCTATCTTACAACTTTAGGGTTTCATTTTCATACACTTCACAACATTAAGTTGTGATCTTTAAAGCTCAATTATTAATTGAGGCATCTTCTCCAAATTGAATGCATAATATTCTTATTATTCATGGTTCTTCCCATATGACTTTACTAATGAATTTATGATCGATTTTGAGATTGATTTTAGCAAAAATTGAATATAAATTGTATAAAATATTAGATTTTTGCCATTTATATGCAAGGGGCAATAAATCTGATTTTGAAGATTATTTCTATTATAGTTTATTTCAAGTACTAATAATTTTTCCTATATTTTTGTATAGCAAAATTATACTATTAATTTTGAAGATTTATTTACAATACTAAGTTACAATAATAATCAATTGATATATATTTTGTAATTGCATAATATTTCTTATTTTATCTAACACAAGCATTGAAGTTTAACAACTGGATTACGAGATGAGAATAATCATGTTATTCTATATAGTTATAAGATGTGGGTGATAATAATCATATTAATTTCTACTGGTTAGAATACTGTAAGCACATAGATGATTGCGCTTGCTAAGTCGTAGGCTATGTTAAAACAAAATCAAACACTATTGATTCTCATTGTACACATCATGCTTATACTCTCATATGACAATTATTTAACCTTACTAAATCTAGTTGTTAAGTAACCTTGTTGATGGTTGAAAAAAATCTTATCATTAATAAAAATATGTGAATGGCACAAGACTCAAGGTAGTCTTTTCCCAACTTTCACTAATAAGCAAGATAACTATAATTTCTACTCCTAGGAATAAGATCTCTTCTCTCTTAAAAGGGGAAGGGACGAATGCCTTATCTTTTGAGAAAGATATTTCTGGTTAAGGATTATTTTTCTCTACACTTGTAGTTAGCGGTCACTATCTCTTCAACCTTGTGCGCTGACAAGCACATTCTTCAATACTTTTAGCTCCAATGGGTGCTTCCCTCTTCTCAATATCTTACCCCTCTCTCCTTCACAATTTTCTTCTTTGCTAAATCACCTTAAACCTAGCACACTATCCACCTTAATCCATGGCTTATTCATATTAGCTGTCATATTATTGGTCATCAAATGTTGATCCACCCTCCATTGTACCCTCCTCCTCACATACCCTCCAAGGCTTTCTCCTCTACTAAAACCCTCCACAACTTCCTCTTCCTCTCAACCCTACATAGCTAAAAACAAGAGGTTGTTTATGGCTTAGCCATTGTTAGCTTCATCATTCATAATCCCAATTGATCACCACAGTTAGAAAAGTGATGCTTTTCTCAAATCCAATAACATCCATTTTGTTATTACCATCTAAACAAAATCAAGCACTCTCTTAATACTCATAACATAGTATGAGCATAGATTATCAACTATTATAGTGAAATCATAAATTATTAGTTATTAAAAAATAATTTATATGTTTGACCTCTACTATCATCCCAACAGATGTGTTTGAGACTAATTTGCTATCAACCTTAGGGCAAATTATGACAAAACTTCTCAATTAAACAATATATGAATAATTGAACTAGTTTCAAGGAAAAAATATATAAGATTCCATATGTCTCATATACCTTAAGATTATATCATTATTCCTCTAATATGAAGATCTACATTGATGTGCTAGAAGTCATTTTTTTTGCATCAACATATGGGATTTCCTGAGTTATCCCATTCAAGGTTCTTGGTTTGTGTTGATTATTAGGTGACTATAAACTTCTACAGTATTTTACCCCTGCTCCTATATATGACAAACGTGCATATCCATCCACCTTGTAAGTTTCCAGCTTTCTCCAGTCAGCCACCCTTTTGCAACCAAATGTGACCAAGCAAAGTAAATACTGGAAAACATTCACCGATGCAATTCTTCAATCAAGCAGGAGCACAAAACCGACATGCCTAAACCTTAATAAGCTCCTGTGCCTATGTATGCACGCGCTTAAACCTGGATGGGAGGCTGAGAGAGCCCTCCTTGTTCTCAGCACGGCCAAGCAAGGAAAAGTAAAGAGTCCAACCAAGGAGTTAGACAGACGCAAAATTAGGTGAAATACTCCGTTGTTAGCTATGGAGAACCACGACAAAAAACTAATGTTACATGTTCTCCCCCATAAGCACAAAGTATAGAACAACAAACGCTGTAGATAAACTCTTAAACACGAAAGTGGAGGAAATTTTCTGTCCAGATAAAACTTCTACCTGGCGAATTGAATCCAAGCAAGAACGGACCAAATCAATCGAAGCCATGTCTATGAAACCTAGGCCTGAGATTGGCTGGAAACCATTCCAGCCGGAAAAACCTTTCAGAAGCTTGGACACATCGCGTTTTCGCGGACCAGAAACGGTGACGGGGACAGGAATCTATAGGGATCTGCAAAGATCACCGAATGCAAAGTGTTATAGCCAACAAGCATGGCGCCAGCGGCGGGAGGTGAACGCCAACAAGGCAATCGGAAAACAACCGCCGCTGGTTCTCGGGCACTAGAAGCACTGTTGTCGCCGCCGAAAAGAATCGATGAAACAATTGAGGAAACTGTACAATTATCAAATTCTAGAATAGCTTTTTCCGCATTTATAATAATTTTGGGATTTTATCCTCTTAAATTAGACTTGGAACCTTGTATTTCGGAATTTATTTCTATTTACATTTATTTTCAAATTATTTTAAATCCAACGTAGAAAATATTATCCAATAAAATTTTCCCGTAAATGCTGAGACTTAATAAATATTTATTCTTTATATAAATCAGCAATTATGAGAATTTGAAGTTTAAAAATTTATTCAAATATAAGATTTCACTTTTAAAAATAAAGAAATAAATAATAAATCATAGACCAAGCCCTTAAAAAAATAAATGATGATTTATCTCATTCCCTCTCAATACTATTATGACTCATTTATCACTTGATTGTAGAAAAATGACTTTATTTACATTAAATATTTATCTAACAGAACTTTTTATTTCAAAAATTTAAGGTTTATTTGTATATGTTTGAGAGCTTAAAAAGTTTTGGAAAAATAGATTTAAAAAATAATTTATGTGAATAAAAACTTTTTTTGGAAAAATTGTACAATTAAAGGTTTAGGCAAACCAAAACCTTTAGCTTTTCTATGAAGTGCGGAATGAGCGACACTTTTACTTTAATTCAACGGTTAAACGTTTCTTTGAGTACATTTGGGCTTGCTTGCTGAAGAAGGGAATTCTTGCAGAGAATGAGCTGTAGAAGAGTTGAAGGGATTTGAATACATAATCAAGTGAGCAACGGCAAAATTGGAAAATCAATGAGGTTAGAATTTCAGTATACTTGGCCATTATGGAGGCTTAAGAGAATTATAAAATTCTAAGTTTCGTTTATTTCAAAATTGATTTTAAAATTATAAAGGAGTTGGGGGCACCTCGATATAGTATGATTTTTTTTTGCTTAACGTCTAGGATGATATTAGGGTTCATATGATATTATATGTTTAGGAGCATTATGAAATGCTTTTCTGAAAGAATAACACAATATGATAATATTTCATTATATATTACTATACGTTGATGACAAAGTATTGAAAGGAATTATATTGTATAATCATAAAGTGTGATGATATGAAACATGATTATTGAACTTTATTGTACAAAATAATTTTAACATCTAACAACACTACTACCTTAAAAAGGAAATATACGATGGAATGACTTAACTATTTGAAAGAGGTTAAGAATTTAACACCTAATATAAGATGCATTACATGGTATCTCTAATAATACGCTGAGGGTAATGAATAAACCTAGCCTTTCCCAAATTTGATGTCCCAACATCGAATTCTTTTAAAGTTTTTCTTTTTTTCAATAAAACCATGACAAACATCTTTTTTTTCATGCTTGAAGTTTGAAAACCATTTAAGATAATAACAAAAGCAACATAAAAATTCATTACAATAGAAGCAATTTTTTTATATTTATAACATTGTATCGAATACCAAGCTATTACAATAATTTTCAAATGCAAACATGTTTATGCTATCAAGGTAAATAAGGTAACCAATAATATGTGTTACACAATTGATAAATATAAATAAAAACTCTACGTCAAGTAATCATAAGACTATCCCTCATTGTTTCTTTATTGTCTTGTGTTAAGTTTTTTCTTAACTTAAAATATTATATTAAAAATAACCTAAGTTAATCACTACTAACTTAATTTTAAAATCATATATGCATATCTAAAGCATTACAACTTTAGTCATACAACATGCAGAGATACTTTTAAGCAAATAATATTGTAAAACATGTAAATATTCAATATAACAGAAGTACTAACCTTTATATATAATCTTTTTAATTTTTCATTTCTCTTTTATTTTAGAGTCAGTTTAAGAAATGTAGAAGAATACTAATTTTCAAGTGTATGTTTTTATTCCTTTTAGCTTTTTATCTTATTTAAAAATTAACTAAGAACAAGATTTTTTTTCATAACAAATCAAACATGTTTTGGAACATGTATATTAAATAAATAATCTTAATAAATGACTTCAGCTCATCTTTGAAACCACTATTCTAGGGTGATAATCATCACTATTAATAACTATTCATTATTTTATATTTTGAATATTGTCTCATTTTACTTATCCTTATCATTTGCTTTTTGTATGGTCATTATCACAATTAGTATGATTACACATATCATGTAAATAAATTATCGCTTTCTCCTTTCATATTCTTATCCTTCCACATTTCTTTTTATCACTAGTTCATCATATTTTTTTTTCTTTTTTTCTTTTTTATAACCATTATCATAAGTAGTATAGTTATATAAAATATGTAAATAAATTATCATGAATGATATAATGCTCAAATAAGTCATGTGTCACATCATACATAACAACATGCTATTACAATCAAAGATAAACATGCATTCTCAAATTAATCATTTATTATTATCTCTTGATGTTCTACACCTCTAGCAAACATCAAACATAAGTGCATACATATAAGATTCACTAAATCTTGTTAATATTCAATCACTTTGTTATTTTCCTTTTCCAATATAATTTATTAAGAATCTATAAGCAACATTGGAAACATAATAAGCAAATATACAAACATTTCGTTCTCAACTTGATTGATCAAATTTGTTTTCTAATGGGGTCTCTAAGCTTTCAACCAACTATATAGCAATCATATGTATATACTCATAAGCTTTCTTACCTTGGTTTCATATGTGGTGGTCATTCTATAAGTTAGATTTCCTAATTATGTAATTTTTTCTTTTCTTTCTCTTCTTGGGTGTTATAGTATTACTATGGTGCCAACACCATTTTTCTCCCTTTATTTGCCTTTGCTTCTTACTCAAATCCTCAAGGATTCCTTCCTAACTCTTGGAAGCACCTCCTTTCTTTATTATCTTCTTTCCATGTTGTCAACTAAAGCTAAACTATTTAGATTTTTCCTAAAATTTTTTCTAAGTTTGGTCTCCCATATTTAATATTCATTCGATGCCTCTTTGCATTCCTAGCCTCTCATATTTTTTTAATAGTTATCTTCTTATATGGATACTCCACAACTTCTCTCCCTCTCAAATTCGATAATTTGTCATCGATTGGACACTTCTCTACATCAATTCTCTCAGTTCACCATTTTATGTTTTAAAAAATTTTTATTTATGCTTGATTATATTGTATGATCTATAATATTTTTCTTTGTTTGTAATTAATTGTACTAATTGTATATATATTATGTCCTTATTTATACTTGAATAATCTATTTTAGTTTATTCATCTTAAATATTTTATTGAGAATAAAAATCAAGATTTTTGATGCTTATGAGTCAATTAACTATGAGTTGGCACTTCCAAACAATCAAGGTATCTATTATTCATGTGTAAAGTCAAGATAAAGCCTAAAATTCATGTCTGGAACACAAAAAGACCAAAAAATTGGCTTACTCGACCCACTCTTACCAAATTCATCATCCATTGCCACCTTCGCCAATCACCGTCAACTCAACCAAACCTAAAGATGGTCTACTTGGATTGTTTTTAGTTGTAACAAATAGGAAAATGGGTCATATAGGCCCATTTTGAATCTTGAGTTTGCATGACCTATGAGCACACCCATATCCATTATGTGATATAGACTTGCAAGATTGACCCATCAATAACATAATTAGCATGAATGATGAAAGCACCTAGATCCACTGATATCGTGCAGACCTACCAATCTGGATAGTAATTCGAGTGACCAAAGAATGCACATGGACCCACCGATGCCATGCCAACCCACCAACCGACTCACAATAAACCAACCAATATTTGGCCCACAAATGCAAGTGGATCCACCAATGCTACATTGACCCGTTAGTTTAATTCATCTACAAAATAGTTTGTGTGACTTGCAAATGTGCACAAATTCACCAATGTTGTGCTAACCAACCAACCTGACCCATGACATGTTGACCAAAATCAAAGTCACAACAACCTACATGAACCTAGTTGGCACTCAACAAAAAACATAGCTTTTCAAAGAATCTTTGACAATAATTTTGACTATAGAACTTTTGGATCAAAATGATAGCTTTTTAAAAAAAAACTCTTTAATAAGAGCTTTGACCATATCTTTAGTAAGAGCTTTTTAGAATAGAAATGATAACTTTTTAGAAAGTTGTTTGTAATAACTTTTGACCACAAATTTGATATGTTTTTATTTTTTATTTTATCTTTGTGCTTATGCTCTTTATAAAAGATGTGACCTAACATTTGGAAATGATAATCATGGTATAAGTAAAATTTTTATTATTTTATTACATCTTGTTGAGGTCTTAAGATTGATTATAATAAAAACTTTAATATATTAATTTGTTAGGGTTTTTGTATTGGGAGGAGAGGTGCAAGGCTCAAGTAGTAAATTATCATGCCAGCTTGTCTTTAACTCGAAGGCATTACTATCATGTCGCTGCATAACAATTTCCTTTTCGCTTTTCATTTTCATTTTACTTCATCATTTGAGGTTTACTAAAATTTCTCACATTCTCCTTGTTCTGACTTTACTCGCCAAATCTATATATCATTGTCTTCCCTATTTTTTATGACTCAATTTTCTTACATGTGTGAACTGCCTTTGCTTGCAACTACTTATTACTCCAATTTTTTGTGAAGCATAATAAAGTCTTTTTGGAGCTTTCAATTTGTATCGTGTGACATTTACTTTGTTCTATTTTTATCAAAATTGGTTTATTTAAGCCTTTTCAAGTAGCTCATCTTTGTTCAATTGAAAAGATTGTAAGCTTAGTATACAGAGTGACCCTTGTGTTGCTCTCAGTTTCCTCTTTGCTAAGATTTGTTTTACATGTATCTTTTGTGTGTTGCCTTTTTGGGTTTTTCATTTTTATCTTCTATGTTTTCTTTCTTTTTAATAGGTGTAGGTTAATTTATAAGCTATTATTACAATTTGCACTTATTTAACATCAAATTTGGTATCAAAACTCAATTATACTAGTGCTTGCAATCCTGAAGGTAAACCAAAAACTAAAGTAGCCATTCTTTCTATTTTTTGTTGGCATATAATCTTGTGAAAAAAGAAGAGAGACAGAGAGGGACAAAAGGACCAAAAGTGGGGTTCTTTTTTCTCTAAAAATAGACATTATTTGCATATGAGATTTGGTTAAACTTATATCATAGAGCATCAACAAATCAGTTCAGTACACATGACCCTTCAAGACCTCTTAACAAAACTATAAATAGTGTAAGTGAAGTTAAAATAACATGGAATTAGGATCACCCAACTAGAGCATGCTTCAAATGAGCCTATTCTATTTGAACTTGATATTTTAACCCACTTAATCGAATGTCATTTAGGATCATCAGCCCTTTCTTGGGTCAACATCGAGAACATGATGATGACAAACTCATGAAGTCTATAAAATGTGACAATCTTACCTTTGATGGTATCTTAAACCCTAAGAACTACTTAGAGAAGAAAGTAACCTTATACCATTATTTTTAATGATGTAGTCTTAGTGAAGAACAAAAAGATTATTTACCTGAATGAAGCTAACTAAATAAGTTAAAGTGTTTGTAGAAACTATAAACACTCTAATGTAGGATGAAACTATTAAAACTTATCTTTAACTTATAGATAATAGTGAAATGCTCAGATTCAAATAAGAAATTCATACAATGTCCTACCTAATGTGTTATAGGTTTAGAATAAAAAACTTTTTGGATCATTGGATAAGTAAGAACTTTCTTAGAAGCTAAGGACTTACAAAAATTTTTTAACACGAGGGATCTTAGCCTATAAAAAAGAGTGGTTTAGCTACTCACACCCAATATAATTCAAGGTAGTGATAAAGCAAAAGATACATATAAATAGAATTCTTAGATTATAAATAAAATAAATCATACATTTACTTACATAAGTTAAAGAATAGTACATGATGAGTAATCCTTTCCATAAGAAGAAATAAATAGTAATAAAGTTAAGTACATTTTTAACGATTTGATGCTCTTTGGTTGATGGATAATAGGTCAATGTCTCTCTTTTTTGAGTCTCTCACTCACTTTCTTAAGGCACCATATGATCGCTCATGACACTTCTCATATCAAGCATGCTCAAATATAGTATTTCATTATTTCATTTAAAATTTCATACCTTATAATATGATGAGCATCCCTATTTATAAAAATCTCAAGAGGTATAACAATAATTTGTTAGTCCTATGAATATAAAAAGAAACTTGAGAATACTAATAACTAAGTTTTAAGTTATGAAGGTCATTTAAGAATTAAAACATTACAAAAATTTAAAAAAATTATATTTTAAATTCTACCAAAAATTGCCTTGAAAAGCTGCAAAATTGAATACAATAACTAGCTTTCAAAAAGGTAGTGCAATGAGTAACGCAATTAGGGTGATACAGGTAGAGAGGTGTAGTGATGCTTCAGGTCTGATTTGTAGATCAACCCAAGTCTATGAAAGTTGATGGGTTGATGCAAGTTCTTGGATCTAATAAGATTGGCATGGGTCAAACCAGATTAGCACAGGTCAACATAGGTCAGCACAGATTGAAGTGGATAAGCATAAGTTGAGCGAATCTATGCAGGTCAATAGGTTAGCACAGGTCATGCGGGTCAACATAGGTAAGCGGGTGGAATGGATCACGTGGGCAATGTGGTAATGACAATAGAGGTGGGCTATGATGACAATAATAACTGACAGTAATCAGTTGCAAAAACAACTCAAAGGCTTAATTTTAAGTTAAAATAGACCCAATTTTGTACCATTATAACTACATAACTTCTCAATGGATTGCTTTAACTAGATTTTAAGTTAAAGATATCTAAAATGCTACCAAATAACCTCCAAAAAAACTCAAAATAAAATATAAATAAAATAACTGAATGAACTAAAAACTAAAATGTATTGTAATAATAAGCAAGAGTTGATTGTAATTAACCCTTCTCCCCATGACAATGATAGTGGAGACTAATGAGAAGTAGATGAGTCATTTTTGGTATGACATTGAGTCCAAATAAGATTAATATACCTCCAAGTAGAATCTATGTATGATGTATGGGATGTTATTGCATCACACTTATTATTAATAGAGAAAATCACCACCTATAAGAACTTGAAATAATTCAAACAAATCTTAAGAGATAATGCATACCCTTCTTATATAAAAATTAGTTATTTAGTCAATGACAATGCCTAACCCAAGAAAGAAAGTCAGTTAATGAGTGCATTGCTCATTTAGATGGGTATCATTTACATTGTGGTGTCAATGAAGACCCTTTGGTCACCCTCTCTTATTTCCAAGCTAAGCTTAGAAAAGATGTGCAAAGAAAGCTTTTCATGTGTGACATTCACACCTTAAAAGAAATTAATATGTTGGCTAGTTAGTTTAAGCACCTTCATAAGCTTTATCTAACCAAAAGAGTTGAATCGACACTTAAATTAATCTTCTAACTCACCCAGACCATCTACAAGTAGCCACTGACACTTCCTTCTCTAAGCCTTATCCCTAACCTCACCTTGAAACATAATCAACTAGTTAACAAATCACCTAAAGTAACTTGTTTCTAATGCAAATGGTGAGTCATATGATAACTCAATGCCTTACATAACAAATAAGTTATATGCAAAAGAGAAGTATGAGGAATTTAATATCAGGGAAGAAGAAGAAATCAAAGAATATGCTTCTTATTATAATATATCCAATGAATATTATGAGGAAAAAGTGAATACTTTTGAGGACACTGATCCATTGGAATTGTTAGACATACCTTCACCTAACCTAAGACAAGTGAAGATTAAAAATACATCACCATTTGTCATACCCTTGTTAAACTTAGAGAAAAACTTATAAGGTCATCATAGATAGTAGTAATAGCATCAATATTATTTTTACTAATAATATTGTAAGCATTAGATTTACTATTATTCACAAAACTTAGATATTATTTTTACTAATAATGTTGTAAGCCTTAGGCATAAGAAGACTCTTCAGCCAAAAAAAATGACTAATGAACATACTTTAGCAAAAAACTAAATGAGTCTTGTAAAAATGTTCAATCTATAATAAAGATATTTATGTGATAATCCAAATCTTAAGGCATTACCTTTTATCCCAAAATTTTATACTTTAATCTAACCATGATACTTTAAAGTATCTTAATTCTTATAAGAAGTTCAAGCCACAACATCCTAAGTAGATAGAAATTCTTCAAAGTTGTACCTTCATACTCAAACATAAGCTAGGTGTAAAAAACAAGAGTGTTGATGCCCTTAATAAGCCAATGAATCTACTCATCACATATCTGTCTTTGTAACCAACTTTAAAACTCTACCTAACATATACCCTGATTGCATTAATTTTGAACCTATTTATAGAGAATTAGTTAGCAATCAAATCAAGGCCATCTATGATTATATGATTAAAGAGGATTATCTTTTTTGTCATATGCAATTATGCATACCTTGAACATCATTTTAGGATTTCTTAGTTTGGAAGATATTTATAAGAGGACTAATAAGCTATTTTGGATGAGATAAAACCATCATGGTTGTTGAAGTTAGGTTTTATTAGACAAGATTAAAATGATATATAACTCAGATAGTTGTCAAGTGTAAGACTTATACAGTTGCCAAATATCATGCCCAAAACAATGAACTTTATATACACCATTGCCTATATTGTCATGTCATGCGATGGAGAACTTTAGTATGAATTTTATTCTTAGAGTACCCAAAACCCTTCATAGGAATGACACCATTTTGTGATAGTATATTAATTTATAATAATGGCTAGATTCATCTCGTGCTTTAAAACTTTTGATGTCTTGTACATTGCTCAACTATTCTTTAATAAAGTGATAAATCTTCATAGGTTGCTCAAGATCATAGACACTGATAATGATGCTTATTTCATCTCATATTTTAAAAAAAATCCTTTAACACGTTATGGGAACAAGGTTAAATGGGAACAAAGTTCAAATTCTCATTCTCTTACTACCTCTGAACTAATGGTTCAAATCAAAATAGTAAATCATAGCTTAGGATATCCATTATAATGTCTGGTAGTAGAAAATGTAAAGAATTAAGATTTACTTTTATCATGTGCAAAGAAAGCTTATAATAGTTTGATCAATAAGTCCATAGATATGATCCTCTTTAAAGGTTATAACATACATAAACATTATAGTTAGTTGACATAATCTCATTACTCATTCAGGCATGCACACCCATGTCTGCACAAAAGTTTGTACAACGTATAAGGTAGGTCCATGAGAATATTAAAGAGAAAATAAATCTTAATAATTAGTAGTATAAAAGATTGATATACATTATAAGTATAAAGAATTCTTAAAAGGAAAATTCATAATGATCCAAATTAGGTTTAAAAGGTTCCCACTAAAAATCTTGTAAAAGTTGCATGTATGAGGCATAAGTATATTCCAAATCTTAAAAAAGATTGAACTAAATGCATACATTATATAACTATCAAATGACTATAGTATCAACAATACCTTCAACATCTCATATTTGGTAGCTTACAAGGAGTCAATCACAAATCCTAGCAATCCATTTAAGTCGACATCAATACATTTTAAGAGTGAAGTCTTACTTGAGTGTCTGCCAACCTATCATAGTAAGAAGAGTGAGCATATGAAAAGAGTACTAGATTACTAGACTACAATAACTAGAAACTAGAGTTACTAAAGGTATCTTGTTTGTTGAAAATGTCGATGGACATCAAGGATACTTGGATTATAAGGGAAGAGTTTTAGCCATTAAACTCAAACGCATTGGAGACTTACAAGAGTCGATATAGAGTAGTTGACTCATCAGAGATGAGTTTTCCCCACTCTAGGAAGATTTGTGAGGACATTGGTCAAATGTTTTAATGCACAAGACACAAAGATATTTTTGGATCATCAAGGTATTTATTATGTATGTGTAGATTCAATGTAGAGTCTAAAAAATATATTTTTGAAATCAAAATTTGTGATAAGAATACAACAGTAACCAAAATATGGCCTAATGGCCATTCCCACTGATAGACACTAGCCTTACCCAGCCCAACAATGACCCGCCTAAACTATGCTCGATCAAAATAGATCGGCGAACGAGCCTTATAGATCTATTTTGGAAAACAAGTTTGTGCAATCCAAGAACACATCTATATCCCCAGCACAATGTCGACTGTTAGTAACACAAATTGTGTGACTCACAAACATAATTGGATTCGTCGATGTCACACTTACCTGATAATTCGACCTGTCAAGAGAGAAATTCAAATAACCTGTGAAATGCACACTAATCTACTAACGTTTTGCCATACTTTTGTGCAAACCAGCAACCAACTAGAGAATGCAAATCTATCTGCACTTGAATTAAAAATGACGTACTCTAACATGATAACAAAGAGTGATAAGGTGATAAAGGACAGCCTTTCCTATGCCCAAGATAACCAATAGTCTATAGAAGTCGGATCCCATTGTAAAAAATTTCATACCGAGTATTGAAGAAGCACGCGTGCACCCAGTCACACCATAAAGCAGGAAACCCCATCTATTGTAGCATAGAAAGCATGAAGTTCCAATCTTTCTTGGTCACATGCATGATCCATGTCTAGTTTTATAGCCATCAAGCCTTCTTTAGAAAGTGACAAATGGAGGCAATACGTCATTTCCTCAGCCAAGATAACATTATTTGTTCCTCTGACAAGGGCAGCATGCTTCAAAGGAATAAGATTAAGAAGAACAATTTGGAGCCAATCAATCATTATTTTGGTGACCACTTTATAAATAATGTTGTAAATATTGATAGGTTGAAGTGTTTAAGCTTGGATCCTCCTTGCCTTTTTGGAATCAACACTTGCAAGAGTGTTCTTTCATATATTAGGCATGCAAGCTTCTGAAAAAAATTAATCCACTACCATAGAGATGTCTATGTTTGTAATGTCCCAATATCCCTTCACAAAATTTTTCAGAACTTCTATCAATGGCAGGAGTTTTATTATTCCTAAGAGAAAAGATGGCTTTTTAAATCTGCTCATTAGATGTTGGGGAGTTAGGATATTTGTCTGGGCTGTAAAAATAGTTCTTTACTAAAAAGGCTCAAATTGGTTCTGTTAAGTGGTTGAAGGACACCATTTTTCTGTGACGAATTGCATTAAAGCATCCTGGATTGCTTCAGGATTGGATAGTGTGTTACCTTCATTATCTTCAATTTGGTGTATGTAATTGTACTTGAATTTGCAAGTTGAGCTGCATGAAAGAAGCGTATATTAGATTGGCCCAAGTCTCTTCCTTTGCTAAAGCTTTGTGATATTCAATGGCATCGTGAGGAGTAAGAGTTGGTACTCCTGGGCATTCAAGCCTACATCTATTTCTTTCATTTGTAAATTATGCATTTCCTTTTTCCAGTCCCCTTGATGTTTGCAAGAAATTACCAAGTTTCTTCTCGCCATCTCTTCTCACCATCTCTTCTGATTTTTCCCATTTTGGTTTTCTACATAAATCTTTGTATTATTTAGATTTGATTTGCTATGAATTGATCCGATTTCGTAATAGTTTTGAATTCAATTTTTTTAACATGCTTTCCAAAGTGTAGATGGTGAAGAAGAGGGCAGTGATTAAAACCAATCCTCTTCGGATGGGTAACAGTTGTGCCGAGAAATGTTTGCATACCTTCAAGATTGAGAAATGCTCTATCTAGTCTCTCATGGACTCAAGCATTTCCCTATTTGTTGTCGTTGCAGGTATCTTTGTTTCCAATAAGGCTAAGATCACACAATTGAATATGTTGAATGATCTGGAGGAACTCATCTTGCAATCACAGTGCTGAATTTCTTAACCCCTTATTTTTTCGTCTTGGGAGAAAAGAACATTGAAGTCTACTGCAACCAATAGAGGACATCCAATATTAGCCATTCCCCGAAGTTGATGCCAAGCTTTCCTGCGGAAAATGTAAACCTTTGAGGCATAAACAGCACAGAATCTCCAAGGTTTCCATCCTTTCTTTTCCATTTGAAGTATGACAACTTGGTGAGCTTTCTCAACTATAGTCAACTTAATTGAATTCCTCCAAAGGTAACAATTCCTCCAGAGAAAACCAACCGAAGGTTGTGCGAAACTCCAATTTTCATCAAGCAAGACATCAGCATCACTCCAAGAGAAACTTTCTGCACTAGTCTCAGTTAAGACCATGAGAAAAAGTGCTCTTTGTCTCACAATCTCTTGCAGTTAACAAATCGGTAGCAATACAACCTGGTTTCTCTCATCATTCTTCGTATAGCTTTGAATAGAGATCGGCTAATGTTTTATAATTAATTGCAGGAGACAATGCTACTTGCACTAAAATGCTTGCCGAGATTTTTTTGTTAACAGCATAGGTATTTAGAAAATAATAACTATATCATATGATGAGTAGTATCGTACTATACAATTCGTCCATACTGCCCAAATCAAGCACAGACTTGACTGAGTTTTCGTACATTTGATTAGACGTTTTGTATTGTACAATTGGCCAAAGATAGAAAAGGAAATATAGATTCAACTAATGAGTAGTTCGAAACTAAATGATTAGAAGGGATTAAGAAACCAAATATCTTGTACTAGCCCAACAAGAGTCGAGGAGCATTTGTATATGAACAGTAATGGACAAAGTTGAGTAGTCATAAGATCATATAATATGATAACCTACTTCGTATTAATAAACAGTAAATGAGCAGGAGAGGTACGCAGACAAGTCCGACAACGAGTTCGAATTTGTTTGATGGGTGAGTATAAGCATAACATGTATTTGTCCGATAGAAAAAAAGAAGATGGGTGATGATGAGCAAAGTTGGTCTACCACAAAATCATACAACATAATCATATGTTTCTTATTATATGATTTGTGACTAAATAGAAGAAACAAGACAAAATGGATTAAGTATTTGGACTCAATCAATCAGTGACCATGAAGCATAGCATCATGTATTAGTTCAATTAGAGAGGAAGAGTGAAAATATTTGCACGACAAGCAACAAGAGATGAGAGCAGGCTAACCTTTAATAAGAGACATGTCATCGAGAAGATGAGCTTCATCGTGCACGTGTTTCGATTGCCACCTCATGAGTATCAAGTTGTACATTTTGGTGGTTTATAGTTGTAAATTTTTAATTAATAAATTTATGTTTCATGTAATAGAAGTTATATATTTTCTGTGAAAACTTCTTATGCTGAAAATTACATAATAGGATACTTTTCAAAGTAAAACGAGTAATTTTCAGACCAAACATTACATTTCAAATGTTTATGTATTTTGGAGTAAATTCCAAATTTGTTTCGTACTGGAAAAATGTCATTTAAATATATGATTGACTTATTCGAGTAAAAAATGACTATTTTGTTGCCAATAAATTCTTACCATGTTCTTGAGAATTTACCTTATGGGTGATTTTTTAAGTTAAGGCTTATCAACCTGAACTCATCCAGCATGTGGTCACATGGTTGTTTTTGTTTTATACTCTTCTGTGAATACATCTTTTTCCAAATCAACATTAGTAGGTGGACCACTACAGCATGTATGAATTACCATAAAATCAATTTATTTATTTATTTATTTATTTGTATATCAACATATTCAACAATTTGGCAGTCAACCTCAACGCACAATTGGAAAGAACCCGTGAGCACTGAACACGCTTAAGGGAAAAAGTAGAGATTCCCAACCCTCCACTGTTTTAATTCTATCCAAAATTACAGGAAAGCCCATGCCATTTGCAAGTAATTATTACAACACCACAATTTCACGGCAGTGTGGCCACAATGGCTAGTGCGAGCTCCACAAGCTTCTCGTAACTGCCATCCTCCGCCACCATCGGCGAAGGTGAAATCCCTTCGTCGCCGAACGCGTCCTCGCAGTTCTCCGCCGAGTCCAACGCCGCGCTCAGGAGCGTTATTGCGTCCCTGTACTTCCCCGCCTCGACGCTGGCGGCGGCGTCTTGAAGGTGGTCCTCTGCGTCGCTGTAGACCTCCAGACAGACACGGAGGCACTCGGAGTTCGTCGATTGGCGGTCTCTCTCATCAATGAGCTGCTGTATTCTGGCCACTGTTCTGGTTGCGTTGGTGGCGGAGAGGCGGGTGGCGATGAGCGCGAGGCCACGGTGGTCGGAGGAGGCGGCCGCGGGGTCGGCTGTGAGAGTGGAGACGCAGAAGTCGGTGGGGATGTCGGGGCGGGAGGCGGAGATGGAGCGGCAGGTTTCGTCGATGGAGGAGGAGGCGGCGGAAGTGGAGGCGAGGAAGAGGATAAGGAGAAGGGATCGGAGAAGGGAGGTTGTAGATTGCATCTGGCTTTGGGGTTGTTAGCGCCGGAGATCACAGGTGTTTGCCTGTGGTTAATTGTCTTTTGGGAGCTTGTGGGCTGCAACGGAGCAATGCGACCGCTTACCCGCGATCGCTGGACGTATATATGACAACAAAATAATCTCGCAAATAATATAAAATATGTAGAAAATTATATATATATATATATATATATATATATATATATATATATATATATATATATATATATATATATATATATTGTATTGCACGATCCGTCCATATTCCAAACTAAAATATCTAATAATTGATTTTCAGTTTTTTGTCTAATAATTTGTAAGTTTAGTGAGGTATTATTCGAGGCAATAGAACATTCCGTGAGTGCGTTTCCCCACCTGATTTGTTAATGATTTATTTGCCATAGTTGTTATTCCATAAATATAATCTTTAAAAAACTATAAATTACTTTAAAAAATACTTTAAAGTAATATTTAAAAAACTAAGTTTAATAATATATTATCAATAATTATTTATAAAACAATGGATTATTTAAAATGAATAAAATTGTCCAATGATTTTTTGTTTCAAACACACATATTTCAAAATTATCATTTGTAATTTAGAATCTAGAAATTTTTGCACTAATCATTTTAACTTGAGAACTCTTTTCTCGATATGTTTGAGTTAATGACCAAGAAAGCTAAGTTGTTTGAAAACTAGAGATATGAAAAAAAAAATAGACTAGATTTTTAGGACATTGCTTCTAATAAGAGCTTTGAACTTCATTTTTTTTAAAAAATATATATTTTTAAATTTAATTTTATTCAAATATTTTTATTTAAATTTTATTTTCTTGCAAAAAAGTTGTCATTTTTTTTTTCAAAAATTTTTCTTTTATTCACAAATCATATACAAACCAAACTTAAGAGATTTAACAATAAATAGATAATAAAGAGACAAAAGAAGAGCTATGGCCTTAAATAGGAAAAATTTTATCTATTTCTTTATTTTCAAATTTCAATCATGTTTGCTATGTTGTGAAGGTCATGGATTTGATATGAGGATTATTTGAGGAAAAAGATTTGAGGATATGATAACAAGAAGTTAAATTTTATCATAAGAGATTATTATGTAAATGTTACAAAGATTAGAAAGAAGGCATGAACAAGAATTTTTTATGCAACATATTTATATGCAAGACAAAAATACAACAAAAGATCAAGTCTTTAATTAATGAAAAGAGGTACTCATTAATGGGTGATATGATAATATCAGTGATATGATGCATGCAATTCTATCATGGACAACTTGTGCAATGGATTTTGTGCTATCAAAATTTTATTAACTAGAAGTCAATAGCCTTTAAAACTAAAGTAATATGTTTTTGATTACTTAGCGACAGTTCTCTCATTTACTATAACATTGGTTATAAATTAAATCAGCAATTTATCTTTGTCTACACCATCAACCATGAATTTGACTTTAATCTATCAAGTTCTAGAACATAAATCATAAAAAATGATGCTAATTTATTATAAATTTTCTAAATTTTAGCAAATTAGATTTTACTTCATATTTAATTTTTTATACTAACATTATCAATAACATACAATGGAAACAATACACACTTCATATAAAAACAAATATAACTAATAAGACAAGTTATGTGCATTTATAATAACACCACAAAGTATCAATGAAGATAAAACAATCTCAAAATTATTTAATATGTTAAGTCAACCAAAAGTTTTGAAAACTCACAACTTTAAAGATATATGAATAAAAACATTTAATATTGTGAACTAATCGCTCTTTTACTTATTCTTATCAGACTAATATTGATCATCAATGTATTGATTTGTCTTTGACTATGATAACTATGTAAAATGCATTACAAGGTTTCGTACACTTTTACACTTATTACATCTCCTCCTCCTTGAACACCTTTTGGAACTAATGCATTTAATATTACACTAAGAGATCTAGAGCTTGTTGAGCCACTTTTGCTTCCCATTACATGAGTTATTCTTATAACTATCACTGTTAGTGTCAGGTGCCCTTAAATGTTGATGCAATATTTTATTTTAAATGCAAAGCTAGGACATGCTGACAAGTAAGTGCAAGATAAATGATTGACATAAAACTAAGTGCCTTCTTGCACCACTCCAATCTTAGCAAATATTTTCTAAATGCTAATGAACTTATTTATGTTCTTTGATATATTTAAGTGATATTTAGTTGCATAATGTCTGATCCCTCATTGACGAATGTATCCTCATCATAGTCACATTAGTGAGATAAATTGGTTTTGATTGAATAGGTTAATTACCCAATCTAATGATAAAAAAATAACATAAATTGCAACATTCAAACAAAGTTAATTTATTAAATATTTTTAAAATAATGATTAAAATTAATTTATTACTATTTATTTAGATATAGTTCCATAATATTTTATGATTCTCAAGGAGTACAACTTTCATTGACATTTAAGTCATGTAGAGATAATGCTTAAAATTGATCACTAAGGTTCTAGTGGTATGATATTCACTCCAAATCCAATTCAAATACAAAAGATATGCAAACATAAAAGAAATATAAAAAAAATACTCATGTGTCGTCTTCTAATGGGTGCAACAAGAGATGCTCATTAAGATTAACTAGTGTATACCTCTGTTATGCCCCCAACTAATGTGAGAACTCAGTATGCCTATTACTCCTAAAGTTGTTACTCGTTATCATTGTTCTAGACTATATCCTAATTTAGGTGTTAAGTATACAAGGATGTTAAGCGCATAGATGAGGATTAGTGATTGATGATCCCTTATATATCAAGATGCTCCCCATGAACCATGTATCTTTTGTACAATATGCATAAAATAAACTAAGAAATATCAACAAGAGTTTTTAAATTATATAGAAATATAATGTAACACATTGTTATAAAAAATGTGATATTAAGAATATAATAATGTGCATGTATCCTATTCAATGGAGCTTATTCATAATTGTTACACTCTTTTGTTTGATGAGTCAAGCATAAATGTTTATAAATATCTCATATGAACTTGTTTTAAGTGAAATTGTTAATATTCAATTAAGTCAAGCCATGAACTTTAAATGTCTAAAATAGTTGTCTTCAAAGCTCTTGGAGTCATGACAAGCTTCAAAAAAATTGAAGACATATACTAAAATTTTTATACTTAAATTTCTCTTTATTTTTCTTGAATTTGATATGTTCAAATTTTGAAATGTTGTGACACACTAGTAGTATTAATATTTGAAAATGTTATAAGTTTAATAATTATTGGATTTTGATTTTTGGGCCAAGTATTATTGATGAAAAGTATAATCATTAGTATTTAATTTTTTAAAATTATTTAGGAATTATTTTTCATGATTTTTTCATAATCATTTAGGATATTTGTAATACTATCATAATATAAAATTATTTTGGTATACTTATACTCAAAAGTTTGGCACAAAAATTCTCACAAAACACTATAAAACAACTTTAGTCTCGAGATTTTTCATTGTAGCATTGGGCGGGTCGACCCGACTCGATTGCTGGCCCGTCCAGGATTTAGGGATTTAAAAAAAATAAAAATTGTTCAATAGACCCGAAGGGCAAGCGAAGCTCGAAGGCGAAGGAAGAAGGACAGGCATGATCGGGCAGCTGAGGTTAATGAAGGCAGAAGGGCAGGCGCGATCTGACGGCTTAGGTTAATCAAGGTAGGATACTGCAAGTAAACAATAAAATAACAAGTAACAGCTTCGAACTGGAGGCAGATTTGCAAGACAATATGAAACCATTGCAGTAAATTTTTAATTCAAATAATTTCTAAACACATTATACTAATACATACAGGACAACCTACGCGCGATCCAATGGCCCAGATCAAGGCTGCCTAGATCCAACAGCCAGGATTGATCTCGAACGGTAAAATCGAGATTCAATCAGAAACGTCAATTTCAAGATCTAAATCGAACAGCGACTGCTATGTGTTTGTTACCCAAATGACTAGTTCATTTTATAGCTGTTGGTAGTGGATTTAGAGCTCAAATTTGAGCTCTATAAATATGAAGGATGAAGAACTCTAATAGGTTACAATTGTTAAATTCTCAAAGCTTTCAAATCATAATTTCAAGCTATTTCAAGTGCATACAGAGCTTCCAAACTCACAAAGTAAAAGTTGTAAGAAGGAACTCAAAATTGGAGGTTTTGCTTCAACTATTTTTACGTTCTATTCCTCCCTCTTTTCGATTTTTCTTTGAAATTTTTATTGTGTTGATCGTGCCTCATACTTCTTTTAAATTGTCTTAAGTTTATACTTTGTTGCCAATTTTTGTATTTGTTTTCATGGGGTTAGGGCATCCCGACAATTGTACAAAAGCCCGGGGTTTTAGTTGAGCCCAGAAAAAACTCAAGTAGGTTCGAGATTAGCCGTAGGCAAAATCCCAAGTAGGTTTGAGGTGAGCCATACGAAAAATCTCGTTTGCAATTTGGTGATTTTTAGTAGCTTTTCCCAACACCGGTTGGGGTGGACGTAGGCTTAATTTTGAGTCGAACCACCTTAAAGATCTTTTGTGTACTATTTTACTATTCTTTCTTATTCTTGCTTAAAAAAATTTAAGTTTTAATTTAAACAAAAAATTGAAAGAAAATCTCAAACTTTTATTTACCACAATTCACCCCCTCTTGTAGGTTTATTTTAAGCACAAAGAACTTTAGTAACTCTATTAAACGAATTGACTCCATGCTTATTCTTTGAATATAATTCATCAATCTTCTCCATAACTCAATTTCCCATTCATCATTTTTATCAACATTGAAATATTTTGTACAATTCTTTGGCTCAAAAAAAGCATTTTATAAGATGATTATTGAGTTGTTCAGTTTATACACATTGAAATAGGCATATTGCACATTATTATAAAGACCAAATGATATGCTGAACCTCAAATGGATTAAACATTTTATTAGTATATCTAACATTTTATGATTCAATCTTAATAATGAAATGAATGAGTCAAAACATGTCAATGCTTCAACATCTATGCTAACCATTGTTCATATTATGGAGGAAATGCAAGTCATAAGTGTCATATAACTTCATCTCTCGTGAAGATAAATGGCTTATATACTTGACTATTCATGAGTATTTTATTGTTTTTGGGCTGATTTGAAGGTATTTGTCTGTGGGAAAGCCATGTAATAACTTCTAGACATTAGTAGCATAAAAAAAAATATATAAAAAAGACCAAAAACAAATAAATATACAACATGTTACTAGTGTCACCATGCTGAAAAGAGTAAAAAAAAGTTTATTATATAAAATTTAATTATTTTTTAAGCTAATAGATTGAAATGTTTACACATTAACATACTGGTATCTAATAAATTTTATCAGAATTGTCGGTCTCTAATCGTGTCACATATAGTTTAGGACGTCCTTAAAGTAGATCCAGTTAAAAATGTATTAGGTTATCAAGTGGGTTGGGAATCCGACCCACTGACTTGCTTAGTTACACGTCAGACACGAAATGAATTGGATGGCATTTAGTCGTCGTACAACATATCCAGGAGAGAACAAGAGTCATACCAAACAGGTCGTTTCTCCCACGCACCAGCTTTGATTAAGCAAATTATTTATTTTTTAATATCCTCATCAGTTTTTAATTCAAGCCATTCCCCTATGTAACGTTTGCCACATGCAATATGTGGCACAATAATCCATATGTTTATCTTTTTAATGTTCTCATCTTTAAATGTTTAATTTTGGCAAACAAATTGTAAAAGTTTCTTGTACTATTTACCTACCAGCTTTCTATTTTTATCGATTGATCAAATATAAACAATTAATTTATTATTATCATGTCCATGAAGTTTTTTTTTTAAAGACTGCATCATGGATAAATAATTCCTATCTTTGAAGTGATAATTTATTTCAGGCGCTGTTTGTGGAATGAGATTCAATCTAATTTTTATTTTTTATTGCAAATATATAAAATTTTGAATTAACTTTTACTAAAATTTTTTTATCTATAAGATTAATTTATAAAAAAATAATTTCACAATTTGTTTTTTTTTAAATGTTTAATTTTCCAAACCACAACTACCGTTGTCAAATAAAACATTAAATATTTCAAAATAAATATTTAAAATTTACATATGAACATAAATCTTCGTTTTCTTCTTAAATAAAAAATGAGACTAATAATGATTTTACTGTTTTAAAGAATATTTAATGAGTTTTAATTTATTCCTATGTGTTGATATTTCTATCTGTTATCAAGAATTACTGCTAGAACACCATTTACAAAATTGTGCTTTGAAAGTCTATCACACATTTAGTTGATTGCAATTCAAAATTATGTTTTTTAATTAAAATAAACGAGAAAGACAATAAATAATTTGATCTCTCTAATATCAATTATTTATTAAATATTCCAAAAATATATATTAATTTTAATAATATTTAAGCTCATTAAACATAGTGTTGATGAAACTGTAGGATTCTAATCCTTCTATTCTTCTACATCATTGCTCCATCAAGCTCACAAAAAATCAATAGAAAATACATACAAGAACAGTTTTTAATAAAATAGCCAAAACTGTAAAAATATGTTTAACCAAACTATAGAAATTAATTGACTATCAAAACAATAAAATCTCTAAAATAGTTGAACATGAAAATTATAAAGAAATGGGTGAAGAAGGTTATCCTTAAATTTGATAATATGTTAAATTGACTTATTAGATCAAATACTTCACATATTGTTCATGTGTAAGAAAACCCTTATTTTGGAAAAATATTACTAAAGCTTGAATTTGTGAATAAAGGAGGCCAAAATAAAGAAATATTGAACTCAAACATTGCAAGGAACATTTTCAACAAGATATGTGATTTCTTGGTATGCAAAATATAAAAAAATCATAAAAAGTTTCTTGAATTTGTTGAATTTTTTTTGTAAAAGATAGAAAAATGAGAAAATACTTCAAAAAATAAATACAAATTGAGTGACAAAGTAGTAGAAAAATTAAAACAACTTAAGTTTTGTACTCTAACAACATCTCAGTAACAAGTAATTAGATTTGAAAAAAATTTGTCATTAAAGTTTATTGTCAAGTTGCATGTATCATTTTTTGTGAAAATAGTTTTCTTCTTTATACAATTTGAATAATTACTCTAAAATTGTTGGAGAAAATTATACTTAAATTATAATATTTATATTAAAGCCGTCAGGAGAAGTATGATTTAGAGATTGTATTCCAATTCAAGGCTTATATGGCTAAGGAATATAAAGATTCATTTCAAATTTAATTATAATTGATTTATTTATGATTATCTAATATTTATTTATGATCATCTAAAAATATTTTATTTATAACAAGTCAGATAAGTATGAGAATTATTTGAATGTCAAAGATTGTGATCCTGTTCAATTAGAAGAAAACTCTTGTCGTCAATTTTCTATTGAGATAAAAAAAAATGAATAGAAAAAGATATACACTTTATTGGACCAACCAACCACTTCATCATGTGTCCTCCTCGATCATTTTGGTATTTTGGTTGCTTTATTTTGTTTGCCTAGTTTTTGGCTCTTTTGGTGAAGTAATTGTTCTTTGATAAATTGGGTTCCTTGATATGTGCAATAATTACTTAGTGTCTTGATCCTATGATGTAGTGTTTTTAGATGAAGAGAAGTGGCTTGTCTCCTTTAGTATTACAATATTGATAATAGATCTTTGTCAAATTGTTTATAAATGAACTAATGAAAGATGATAATTCTTTGAAGTATTTTTTTTTCATGTTATTTTAATGATTTATCTTATTATTGTCTGCTATGCTTTAGTTCTTATGCATCTTTTCTATTTCAGTTTTTTTATAGTGTTATAAGTGGGATAATTAAGGATATAATTGGGTGCATCAACAATTAATTTTGATATATTGGGACTCAATTGTACATAATGCATAAATAGATTCACATAAAGTGATAGATCTCTCAGACTTTGTATACTTTGGTACTAAAATCTGACACACAACACAATAATGCCATCCTTGCCCAACAACACAAGCATAAAAGATTCAATATGAGTATCCGCACACATATATTAAAGTAATGAAGTCCATAATGTCTAAAAATTATAAAAAAAAAATGAAATGTGAGATAACAATATACAAGTATTTGTTTTATATGATATGTGTTAAATCTTAAAATTTTGCCAGTACGTTTGTAACTATGAGTATTTTAATCAAATGATGTTAATTTTTTAAAATGTTATGTATATTTATGAAAATATTATTAATTTGATATAATCTAAAAAATTATGTCATTATTTAAAACAAAATAAAAAATTTTATTTGAATATATTTCTAAAAAAAGTCTTCATAAGAAATACAATAATGATAAGTTTATAATTTTTTAAAGGTTAAATAAATAATTATTATTAAAAAAAAGAATATAAAGATAATTATCCAATCATTGAAGGGTCATTTATAATTTAGCAATTTAAATTCTACCACTTCCATTGAGATTAGAATGAATTTAATGTTGTGACTATAGGAGAGACAAATGGCTTAAGAAACTTAGAAAAAGAGGAGAGAGAAAAAAGGGAAGGATGAAAAATTGAGAAAGAGAGAGGAAATGCCTAAATTGGAAGAAGAATAAGAGGAGGCAAAAACTTGTAGAGAATATTTAAAACTCATTGACACAACTTAGACAAGAAGATAGAAACCAATGAATCAAAAAAAAAAAGAAGATAGAAACCAAGATGAGGGAAAGAAAAGATATGATGGTGCAATTCAACAAGAAAAATAAGGAGTAAATTAATTTGGGTTAAAATTTAGAAGTTTCAAAAAAAAAAATACATGTTGTTTAGAGTGGAGCAAATAATATGGTGGGTTTGATCATATTGCATGATTAGTAGTATGTCAGTTCAGGGAGAAATTATTAAATAACCAATTAAGATAACATATAATATTTATAAACCAATTATATTATATGATTAATCTAATGTATTATACAATGAGATGTAAGTTGATTACAGCAGCATGACAAAGTATATCATAATATATGATAATTCTAATGATATAGTACAATTAGTTGAAAATCAAAATAATGTTAAAATCATAGTCTTGTAGTAAGGGGTGGTATTAATTATATTTTATAATATAGGGTTTTGTATAATATAATTTTTTTGTAAAATAAAAAATATATAAAAAGATGTGTTAGGATATGTAATATTAATAGAGGATTAAATATTTATATTATAAAGAATAATATAATAATTCAAGTGTATGTACGGCATTATAAGGAACTTTAAGAATATTTAGTTTGTATTCAATTAAATAATGATGTAAATATAATATTAAATTAATATATGATATTCTCAAATTAAAAAAATTTTCATATATTATTTTATATTATTCATTATAGTACATTGTATTATTATTTTAGTGAAAATCATTTGTATCACATTAGCATATGATTATGTATATTAATGAATGGATTATTATTTATTTTAAGATATGTATTGAATACAAATAATCATATATATATATATATATATATATATATATATATATATATATATATATATATATATATATATATATATATATATATAATGAAAACTAGTTTGAAAATATAATTAAATTAATAAAAATTAATTTTTTTGAAATATTATCCTTATTGTATATAAATATGTCATTGATAGTTGTGCATAGCTCTAGAACTTATATGTTATTAGATATTGATGTTATGATATGATATTATTAGTTATTTGACTAATATTTTATATAATAGGTATAAGTTTGAATGTCATGTTTTATATGATATGATACTAATACTTTTTATAGGATAGCCAAATATAAATTTAAAAATATTATCTTAGTGGATGGATGTTGTCTAATTATGTATATGGGCATCAATCATTTGGATATGAATATATTTTTTTATTTGATATAGAGGATAATTATTAGAGAAAAAATTAAACCCTTAAATGAACAAAATATAAAAATTGGTTTAATTGCTTATAAATAAAGCATCTTGCATACTCTTTAGGTTTCATCATATTTATTGATTATCTTTTTACATCACAAGTTATGTATTTATTCTATATTGAAATGTAGATTATGAGTATATTGATGAAAATATTTTAACTAGATATTTTAATGATATACTTATAATTTTTTTTGTATTTAAGGTTCTACTATATATATTGGTAATTTTGATATATTACCTATGATTTTTATCTTCTTGGATGTTTATATGCGACAAAATTTTTATAATTGAAACTTCTTCATACGCTTTAATAATTAGTAGCTTAATCTAAAAAGAAAATATTTTGTTTAAAACTTAGTTTTTGTGTTGTCTCATCATTAAACCCCCATCTTGAATGTTAATATGTTATCATATATTTATTTAAATATATTTATTTTTTTTATCTTTATAAATTAATGTGATTTAGCTATACGGGACATTGATATCATAATTGTCCCAACTTACGATATCATTGCATAGAAATAATAGAAATGTACTCCAAAAGTCTCACTCACTTCCACGCACAAGAGGAAGAAATTTATGGCAAATCCTTGTTATTTGGTTTGACTTAACAATACATTTCTTAATTACATACATATCAAATATTATATAGTTATATTCATCAGCATTAACATAATATTGATCATGTATTTAATGTAAAAATAATTTTTATATATCTAGAAAGGAAAGCCGTGTAACTTGCTACGATCACCGTAAACATTTTTTTTAGATAGAATTTTTATTATAAAATTAATGATTTTTTTTCTTTCTCACTAATTCTATCATTTCTTTATTGCATTATGTTAGATGACGATTTTAACTCGCGTAAGCGGCATTTAAAATGAATTAAATTTAGAAAGTAAATAACTATCGAAATTCAATTAATCAAACAGCAACTATTAACCGTCTTTAATGCGCAATATTAAATCCGGACAGTTGCTTTCGGCCATGGGATGGTAGGTTGGGTTAGCCGAGCGATAAGGATAGTCGTATAGTCGCTCATCTCATCATTGTGGATGTTTTCAAGGAAAGATCATAGTTAATATATGCTTTTTTGGTTTAGGAAGACAAAAGTGGGTTACTTAAATCATGAGAGAATTGTGATTCTGTTGCCTCGCGGTTCAACTGCACCTACGTCAACGGCTTGGGAGACTGGATCTCACAAATATATATTTTTTAAAAGAACTTTAATTCAAGTGTTTTTAGTGTCGTCAACAAACTTACTTAATTATAGCTATTAAGGTAAGAGTTTATTCGATTTGTATCTTTGTGAAACTATTTAAGGCATTTTTAAAAAGCAAAATAAAGCGAGGTGGGTTTCCTTTGAACAAAAAATCATGTAAGCCAAGTATAGGTGGAGTGATCATATCATTTATAATGTAAAAACAATAAAAAGTTAAAAAAAAAATGCCATTTTCTCTATTTATCCACAAACAAAAAAATATTTTTCCACAAAAAACAAAAAATAGTTTTCCGAGTGCTTTTGTTTGAAGAAGAAAACAAACATGGCAGACTCACATTCCGATGAGCCAACGATAAACTCCACCAAAACCGCTTTCGTCCACCCACCCCATACCCTGAGCCTCCAAATCCCAGCTCCGGCCGTCGCCACCGGTGTCGTGGGTGGAGGATTCGTTTATGACCGAGTTTACTCGTTGAACGCTGAACCTCCCGGACATTCGCAGGGAGCTGAAGGACGATGATGCAGAAGAGGCCGCCCTGTCCAAGTACTCTCTCAGCCAGCCACGCCCCCCTCCACCTTCTGATTCTGACGCCGATGCTCCTCCTCCTCTGCCGCCGCCATCATTCACATCCTTCGATTCATCCATTCTCCTCATCAGACCCTGCACTACGGCCTCCACGTCCTCGTCCACCAAGTATTCGAACGAAGAGCCCAATGAGTACGATCGCTGAATAGCTGGTCCGGCAACATCAGTTTCTTCCTCTGCCAATCTCCGGCGACTCACGTTGCCGAGCTCGACACGGAAGCTGCTCGATCTGCTGGAATCGCCACCCGGCGGATCAGGGGCGAGTTGGAATACTGAAGACCTGCAAAGGGGGCATGATGGCGTGGATCGGAGCCACTTGTCGATGCAGAGGTGGTGAAAAGCGTGGCGGCATCGGGGTAGGAGGCGGAGCTCGTCGTGAGGACGGAAGCGGGAGAGGCAGACGGCGCAATCGGGGGATTTATGGACAGCTGTCACGGCGGTTGCGAGCGAGAAGAGCGGCAGGGAGTCGATGAGTTCATCACGATCAGAATTCGGTGGCGGCGTGGGGGATGGGGAAGGGATACGGCGTAGGAGAGGTGTAGGAGATGGGGTAAAACTGCTAGAGGAGGAGGAGGAGGAGGGGCTGGTGGCGGAAGAAGAGGAGATGCGGGAACAGAGTATCCGGCGGATTTGGTGAAAGGAAACTGTGGCGACTACGGCGAACACGAGAAGTGCAACGGCAATGAGGAGTCCTGATCTGGTTGCGGCGGCGGAGGAAGACGAGATGGATGGGGTGATAGTCGCTGGAAAGGGCAGCGGCAGAGGAGGCGGCGGTGTGGGAGAAGGAACCCCGGCCATCGCATTTGTTCACTAATTCTTTTCGTGCCTAAGTTCTTAGCTCCAACCGCGGGGTATTTATATTTTATTCCCATGTGATAATTTTATATAAGTAAATAACCATTTGGCTTATCTTGTTACATAATTTAATTTTTATTTAACATCTATTTTCTTAAATTCTTAATCAATTTAACTTTATAAATATGTACTCTGTTATTACTACACAACGTTTGAGTATTCTTAACTATAAATTGCTGTTAAAAATTGCTAGAAACGATTATTATTTGGTATCATCTCATTCCTAAAGTTTGTTTGAATATGAAAAATTTGCATATCTATGCTTTTAAGATTCTTATTAATCATACAAATCCTATTATTTTTATAGTTAATCTTAAAAATTTAAATTCGAATAGATGCTTTTGATGTTTCAAGGTGTTGAACAATTGTATTTGTTTATGTCAAAACATTATATACATACATAATCAAATTAGTTAAATAATTTAGTGTCTAAATAGAAAATATTGTTTATATCAATTCTAGAGAAATAAAAAAGAGACACTATTAATATTAATGTGAATTTAAAAATATGTAAAGAACAAATCCCATGAACATACATATGAATGATTATAGAAAGCGAACAAGAACAGGGGCAAAAGTAGAATGCAAGTCTTCCATGTAGAGAAGACTTGTAATTGCAAAGAAAGAAAGAGAGAGATATTAAATAATCAAAACAAATTCATATGAAAAACTTGAATAGAAAATTTATAATAAAAAAACTACAATATCATAAGTTGAGTATAAAGATAAAGCCCTCTCTCAAGTCACAAAGATAGTCTCAAGAAATGATAAAAGAGATGGTGAAGGAAATGAGATAGAAGTTTTGATACTTATTCACTACAATTTAACTCAGAAAATTTTAATAATATAAAATTATATTATTAAAAAATAACATAGTCTTGATCATGTGTATCATATAATTTTAAGTTTTGATAAAATATTTCAAAATACCATTAGTTTGGCCTTTTTCTACTAATGAAACTTCATCTCAAAACACTCATTGTGTTTTTCTAATCTTCTTTTTAGTTAGTTATTATAAGATCCGTGTAATTGTCAAAATGAGTGGTCATCAAAGCATTTCATCATATTTCCCTTTTAAAAATATGCTTAGGAGTTGATTAAAACAAACTTATATTTTGACTTTTCATATAAGTAAGAAAATGAAGAATAAATAAAAAAAAAAGAAAGATTAAACAAAGAGAGAAATACTTTGCTAAGATAAGGAGAAGATTTAGACTATGATAATTGTATATTGGGCACTTAGCCATTTATTAAGAACAAAAAGAAAAAAATTTAATAGATTGACATAAGAGTCAGGAGTTATCTTCAATAAAGACTAATGAGATGAGATTTATTTCATTAAATTCTTATTTTTATAAAACTAATTTTTGAAGATATAATTTTTTATAGAAAAACTATTATTACAATTGAATAGTAATAATTGTTGTTTGTAGATATAGAATTGATGTTTTTTGTGCCATTTTTATTGCCAAATAAACCCTAAAGTGTTGCACTTCTATCTTAATAGCTAGCATACATCAAATCGCAAAGTCTAACATTAACATTCATTTAGAACTACCTAAGAAAAGTACCTTAATTTGTACTTAAAAAAAATTCCTTATAAATAATAATTCCGAACTTATTAACAATCATTTTAATAATATATTTTCCTCTATAACACTTAATATTTTGTCAAACAGACAAAAAGCCTCATTAGTTACCCAACTTATAGACAAACAAATCATTTTAAACAAGATTGTCTTTTCTTTAAAGTCATATGCGTAGGTGTTTTTTTAAGCATTACAAGCAAAGTTTAAAATAATTTTTATGATATTAACTAATTGTCTGTCTGAGATGTGTTTATTAGGAGAACATGTGGTCGGCATTAAGGCAGAGGAGTGCTGCATTTGTTTTAATTAAACACATTTAATTAGACGATAAGTTGTGCTTTAGAAATATATGAAATAATTGTTGGGTCAACTACTTCTGCTTCGATGACCATCCCAGCTCTTGGCTGGACAAACATTTAATAGTTGGCTTTGTAAGATTTAACTCTTAACTTTATTTTGATTTTAAAGTCATCAAATTATTAATATTATAATTATGCCATAATTTTATGTTATGCTATTTAATTAAATGTATTAATTATACTAAATTAAAATATATTAGATTTATTTCTTGTAAATTTTAATAAGAATGTTAGGACTACTGATCAATGGTGATGATAATAATATTTTGAGGATTATTATATCGAGTTTTAATTGATTCGGTAATAATTTGAAGAAACATAATAATTTGAACATTTTCTTTTCTTTTCAAATAAAATGAAATTTGTGATTTTGAATATATTTGTGAACAAAATATTTTATCTAAAATTGAGCTCTTAAAAATCAATGTTTTAAATATTTTTCAATGAACTAGATGAATTTTGATGTAATATTTTAATATTTTTTTGAAAAGAAATTTGGGTATATAATTATGTTAATTAATGTGTTATCTTTATTATCAAAACATCTAATAGTTGTATTTTATTATTATTGATGATATTTAGGATTATATAATATATTGCTAAAATTTTAGTTTTTGCAAAATTTAAGAATAAATACAACTAATTAATCTACTTAAAAAAGTGTATTATCAATGAAAATATTTTAAAATTTGATTATATTAAACATTGTTGTTAAGAAGGCAATATACTTGAATTTCTTGCATTTGTTGAAAAGTTTACATAAAAATGTTTAACAACAACATTTAGAATATAAAAAAGACTATTAGATAAAATAGATTTATAAATAAAGTTCATATAAACTTATTAAAAAAGAAAAAAAATTTAAATAAAAAGATTGTGGAACAAATTAAATTAGATGACAAATTATTTCATGGAACTAAACTAAGATCTAATACCAAAATATGATTTTCTTTATCCTAATTCATGAAAAAAAGTACTAGCTTAAAAGATTTTTCTTCTTTTTTTATATTCTTCATGTTGAGAAACTCTTTCTACAAATAGTTAATCCTTCACCCTATGATACTCCACATTAAAAAAAAATCATGCCCTCTCATGATATTTTTACTTGAAATTATTTCTTGATGTAGTAGAAATCGCCTTGCTTGGTTGAAAAGTAATGAAAGTACCAACAAGCAATGACATGCCTTTGTTCTAGAGCTTAATATAAACTCTAAACACCTTAATTAAACCTTTTATTATTTTTCAGTTGTATACTAAAATGAAATAAAGTTGAAAACGAGAACCAGCTTTGCAATACAGCAATGGGTGCCGCTCAAATGGATGTTAATTCGAACAAAGATTACCAGAAAACAAGAATGACGGTATCTAAGATGAGACCAATTCTTGGGCTAATCTGCAATAAGCCTTTTGAAGTCCAGGCTTATAGGCTTTTAGCTGTTCTCTCTGTTTAATGAGCCAGGCCTTTAAACAAGCAGACATCTACGGTTTCTGGGTCGATAGTATTTAAAGATTTTTCAATGGAAACTAAATTAATTTTATATTTCAACTATAGATTGCTTGCATATCATTGACCAAAGCTCCGGCGAGTTAGTCACCAGATGCGAATGACATTTTTCATATACATGAATAAAGGGTTTGAATTTTGAAGTTTTAAAATGATTTATATTTCAGCATTTTAAAGTCTGAAGAGATATTTGTCTTTAAAGAAAATTATGATGGAGTCATACTTGTAGAAATCATGTTATAGAGCATATAATTGCAATGTAAAATGAACAATATGATATATGATGGCAATGGTTTAAGAAAAATATCACATCATATAAATGTTTTATTTATATATTATTTATCATATTTTTTTCATTCTACAAACAAGAACAATTTTTTTTTGTTTATTTTATTTCTCTATTACATTATAATAATGCATATTGTTGTATTCTTTTTATTGTTCTACAAAGATATTTATAGTTTACTTATCTCCTTAAGAAAACATAATGCTCATTATTATTTTGTATCTACAAAACAAACATAGTTTTTTCTTAGTATTCTGTCAATTGGAACCCATCTCATCTCGTTTTATTATTATCTAAACAATAAAACGCAATGCTTATTGTTAAGAGATATATATACATCATGTTTTGAGACTCATTTGGTTATATGATGTCATTGCATTTTATAATATTATTTAAATAAGATATTTGATTTAATGACCTTTTCATATAATGTTATCAAAAATCAAATTTTTTATCATTTAAATGTGACATCTAAAATCACTCAAATTTGAATGTTATCTAGTTATAAATAGCTTTGATATTACAAAACAAAATAAGATGCCAATGTTAAATAAAACCATAAAAGAAATAAAAAAATTCAAATAAAATTGATAGTTAAACGTCATTAACATTTAAATGTTAAAATTATCCAAATAACACTAATTCAAAATGTCTCAATAATATTACAAACAATAACAAAACATTAATTATTTTTGAGCCTGACCATCTTTTCAAAAAAATGAAAAAAATATTAAACTATTCATAACTCTTACAATTATTATTCTTTTGTTTCATGTATTTCATTTTCAGCATCATATTTGAACCATAATATCATTATATTCTAATCACATGTTTCAATTTTATAAATCTTATAAAAGAAAAATTTGTCCCTCAAAATTTTTTTTTTTAATAAAAGAAGAGCACATTTCATTTTGAAAAAGAGTAAAGAATAAAATTATAAATTTTATATAATTATCCTGTTCAATTTATTTTTTTATTATAATTATTCCCTTCTTCAGATTATTTTCCTATATATTATCATCCATTGTTAATTCTGAGCCATAGAGACACCATCCAAAATTTCAGAATTATTTTCTATCAAAATAACATTCATTTTCATTTATTTATTTATTTTTGCAGATATTCCTAACCATACTTTACATATATGTACAAAAGAAATAATTTTGTGCTCAATCTTTTAGCACTTGCTAGGCTTCTGTAGACAGATTTTAACAGCTCTTCTTTTAGTTTGCCGTCTATGTTGTTTTATTCTATAATCATTATTGTTTCACATCTTGTGTTTTTGAAGTTTTCAACCACCCAGTTTGAGCTATGCGATGTCTTCACTCTAACTGGCATCGCTGCATGCAAACAAGGCTTTAAGCTTTGGCTGATTGATTGAAATGTCACCTGGTAGTTTCATCTTTCATAATAGAATAATTGGCTCTATTGTTTTTTAACAATTAACATCTTGATGTAAGATAAAATAAAAAAAAATTATCTTTGTTTATATAAGTAAAGTCTGCACAAACTGGAGCTGTAGAGATCGATATAAAGTAAGGAATCAGGTGGGCATGAAAGGCGGGAAAGATAATTGATAGCTGCATCGAAGGCTTCGTGTTCCTGTGCTCATTGCCTGCTTTATTCTTCCCCCAACACCCTTTTCTTTTCCTTGTGGTCTCTCCTTTTCAAAGTGGCATTTATTAAAAATAAAAATTAGTGGCTTTTTGCTCCATTTGTTTTGTTACTACATATATTGAACAAAAGTTAACTCGAATTGCACATGAGATTTATCATTATTATTTTTAGTAGTTGATTACACATAACATGATTGAATGGTTCTTGAAATTTATTTGAAGGCATTAAGAAGATCCTGGTTTGGTTTTTGTTAAAATGATATACACATTACTTTCTTATTCATGTCCTTGTCATGAACCTCTTTTTAACTAATGTAATCTATATTGATTGAGATCAATGGAATGGAATTGGAATACGAATAATAAAAATTAAAAGAATTATTCACAAATTAAGATAAACATCTACAAGCCCTTGGATATCAAAATTTCTGTAAAATGCATTTTTGATGTCATAATCTCTAATCAATCACTAATTACTGGAGATATTGGAGTATAAACCACCAGGATTTTGAACCAAATTTGATGTATTGAATCAAGAATGATGGTGAAAAGTTTTGAAACAACGAATCCGTAATGATCTAGATCATTTGTATCTCAATGGATGGAATTGTTCGATGGCGTTGATTAGATGAACAATTCTTAAAGAGAGTGCTTCAGTAATAACAGTATGGGGTGGTTTTGCAAGGGTCATCACCTACAGGTTAAGAATGGTTCCTCACAACCTGAGTGTTTTATAGTGTTCAGGGAAAGCTTGCTCCCAAAAGATCCTTTATTCATTCCATCCTTCTTGCGTGTGATCTCCCACACTCGCATGATTCCTTCTCTCCATCGGGAGCAGCGAGCCATCAAGTTTAGCTCGCTTTTCTTTCATCACACCAAATGAAATTCTCTATTCTGAACTTTAATGGGGGATATAACCCCTTTACTTTAGGTGTCGCCCACAAATTACTCACTTTTCTTTATATAATCACTTGGGTAGGTGTCCTCTTCTCGGGAGGTGACTTAGGTGTGTAGGGGAGAACAAGAAAGCATGGAAAGCAAAGTGAGAAATTTGATGGGACACTTTGCATGTATGCGAGCAAAACATCAAATTTGCGCCAATCAATAAACGAAGGCACTTCGCGAAAGGCAAGCATCAGGACAGGAGAGACGAGGAAGAAACAACGTGAGTAGTTGGAGGGAGGATTGAAATAACGCAAAGAAGGTGGGTGAGGAGAGCATGATAGCATCAGGAGGGATAGGCCAACCGCACCTCGTGTCCTTGTGAAGGAAGAGGAAGGGAATCCTGACACCTTCCTTGTTTTGATGCTTCTACCGGACGGAGAAAGAGAGATTGGTTGAGAGGAGTAGATAAACTTTGGAAGCTTTCACATTAATTGATGTGATGTACCTAAAGAAAGTCGAACCTAATTGGACTCATAGCATTGCTAATTGTTATGACGTTTAAATTAATGAAAACAGACCAATTAATGGTATAATAAAAAATTAATGCTAAGCTTAACTTTGGAACTAGCTAAAACAAAATAAAATGTCATGACAGACATAAAAAAAATATCATGTACTTAAATGATTAAATCTTTTTTAATGTCTTTATTAATTGGAAAAATGCATATCAATTCATGTCAAAGCTAAAAACCATATAAATAACTTGATTTTGAACTATTTTTTAGATTAAGAGATACTTGCCAACCCTGAAGCTTAGATATATGAATAGAACCCTTTGTTGGAGCTAATGTATTATAGCTTTATTTGTTTTGGATTTTCAATCTTTGTATTGTTCAAATTGGTGTGGTTGAAACTCATTGAGTTTGGAAGTAATTTTGTTTGGTAAATTGCTTTTCAAGTGCAATTACTTAGAAATCTACAAATAAAAAAATTTAAAACTAAATTATCATTTAATACTTAGAATTATTATATTTTTAATATAGTTTTAAAATAAAAAAAATATTTAATATGTGTTTTATTAAAATTTTTTGTGTTTGATTCTATATTTTCACTTTAGAAATCTTATTATATTTCTCCATGTTTGTTTTTGTTAGTACACAACAAATGGATCATGTTTATAATTGTAAAATAATGTTTACCAAAACAGTTTTAAGCTTTTGGATACACTCTTAATTATAATTATAACATTTCAAAAATTTTATTCAATATAATATATTATAAATCTTGAAATTAGATTATTAAGTTCGTAATTATGAGTATTTCAAAAAAAATAAATTTTTTAAAATGTTTTAGTTATTTATTAAAATATTTATATATTAAGATTATTTTGAGAAGTGTGTTATATTTTAAATGATTTTAAAACTTTTATTTGAGAAAATCACTAGAAAGAGTTCATTATGAAAAATCTAATGATAGTAAATTTATAATTTTTAAATATCTAAATAATTAGTTATAAATTTTTAAATAAAATGGCATAAATATAATCATAGCAATTATTGAAAAGCCATATTTCTAAATAAATTAAAAACTTTTATTTGAGTATATAATTAGAAAGAGCTTATTGAGAGGAATTCAATGATGGTGAGTTTTGTAATTTTTGGATGTTTAAATATTTAATTATAATTTTTTTTAAAAATAAAATATAAATATAATTTTAATAATTATTAAAGATGTTTTTAGTAAATTTAACTATGGTTGTTATCTCATGAGAGATCAATAAAAAGAAGAGAAGTGAGAGATCAATAAAAAGAAGAGAAGTTTAAAAGAATTTATAAAAAAATATGTCATAAGAAAGAAAGGAGAGGAAGAAAGAAAAGTAAATCTAAAACAAAGTAAAATTCAAAGATAGTGTTTTCAAGAGGATTTCTATGATAAGTTGTCATTAGAAGCCAAAGAAGAAGTAAATAAGTGAAGAAAATTCATAAAGAAAACAAAGGATTGAAGAAATTAGTATAACATAATTTTTTTTTTCATTAATTCAATAGATTTTATGTTAGGATATGCTAAATTTTCACTAAGGTATATGGTTAGAATATGTTTTTATTGACTGAAAGAAGTTTAGTTTTAATTAGAGTGAAAACTATATTGATTTGAATTATTTTTGTATTTTATTAGAAATTAACATACTAAAAGATAGACTCATTATATGTTAAAATTAATTTTTTGTTAGTTTCATAAGTCCATGTACGTAAGATCCATTAAGCCATTGTATGATGCCTCAAACTAAATGAACTATATGATAGGTCTAATATATAATGCCATACTTGGAAGTTGATAAAGTAATGTAAGGCTGATTGAATTGGATTAGAAGAAATGTACAAGATTATGTGTTCATTGTATGGTAAGCTAGGTTTAAACAATTAAAGGTTAAAAAAGAAGGTTCATGTATCATTTGATATGTATTGTCATATACATCCAACTCATGTAGGTACATCTACAACATGTAGTACTAATATCATATAATATTCATAATATATATTTTATTTATTTTTTTGTGTTTGGTTTCATTTATTATTTATTTCTTTTCTTTTTCTTTTTCATATATTCGCTCTTTCTTTAGGCCTATATTTTTTATATAACTTTATTTTGAGATATAAGGGGATCTAATATAATATATCATCATCATAAGACTCAGAGTTCAAAGATGTTAGAGTCACATCTTTTTGGGTGCCTATGATATTAGGAAGTTAAGATCTCATCATTACTAGTCTCACCCCTAACATAAACATCTTATGCTAATGAGAAAACAATGAACTTTGACATACCAGAGTCTCATCTTTGGGTGCTTCATTTTGAAACGAGACACTTTAAAATATTGGAGTCTCTTGTTTGGATATCTATGACATCATAAAGTGAAGTATCTCATCATCATTAGTGGAAGCCTCTATATTTCATGGTCTTACCTTTATGTATCATGACGCTATTGTTGATGTATATCACATATATCACATTGCTATTATATAAGGTCATGGAACAACAATCTCTTTCTTAGGTTATATTAGACTCATTTTCTTTCATTTTATTTTATTTTATTATATATCTATATACATCAATATTCACAAGGTTTTATAATGGGATTAGAACATGTGCAAGTGATATTATATCATGTAAATGCTCATATCATAATGTATTTTGTAATAATAAATAAAAACTTTTAGTAATATGCTTATATCATAAATTTTTAATTTATTTATCTCATGATTTTGAGTTGTGTCTCATAACCTTCTCTTTTCTTTTATTAACTCTTCTCATTTTTTACACATTCATATTATCTTAATTAATAACTAGTTAATTTCTATGTTCAACTTATAAGAGAGCATTTCCAAAAGCTATTCTATACCATGTCTTAAGAAATAGCTCCTTTTCATATTTTTGTCATCACATCATACTATATGATCATCCTAATCATACTAAAAAAAATTCAAACATTACATTGGTCAAATAACTAATCATATAATTGATCTCTATTAAATATAACATGAATTGATCATATATGCCTGATCTCATTTTATATAGATACAATCCATAATAGGTATTTGATCATACAAAAGATTAGACAAATGATCTATCATAAGCTTTCCATAACCATATTATATTAGCCCGATGCCATTTCCTAATTGTACGATCTATCTTCAATAATTAATTATGCTAGCCTGATCTCTATTTTGTACTAGTACTATGATTATTTGGCAATCCTTTTTACATGAAGTCAAGGACTCTTAAGTCATCTACTAATCTAATCTCTATATTGCATTAATATTATGATCATATGACAATCTTTTCACATGAAACTAGAGACTCTTATCTCATCATATTAGTTTAATCTTCATATTATACTTGTACTATAATCATCTGACAAGCCTTTCTACATTTAGGATAAAAGCTCTTACCAGCACCCTTCACATAGATCATACAAGATGATTAAACAATAGTCTTTATAAGATCAATGTAGTAAAAAAAACTACAACCTCAAACCACAATAGTTTTCCAACCAAACTCATATGTTTTCATTTCTTTTCACTCAAAGTGACCAATGTTAGCCTTATACATGAAGTTTTAAGGGAGATCTTACATTATTAGGTGATTTTTATAAGTCAAAATTGAATTCTTTTTTCATTTCCTACAAGCCTTTCCTTTATCTCTTTATTCTTATGAATCCTTGAAGATCCATACAAGAGTTACATGGATTTCAACTTCCTTTCTTTCTCTGGCTCACTTCTTCCTCCTTTGTTACTTTCAAAAACCAAAAGTTAAGCCTCACACTTGATTCATAGGAATGGGAAAGAGGAAAATTCTCTTATTAAATAAAAGATTAAATAAATTTATTTATTATAATTATCTTAAAAAATTTGTAAAAAATTTAGATGATCTTAGAAAAATACAATCCATATACCCATGGATTCCTTACAATGGATCCTTTATAATGACATGCACCTATCTAGGATTCAATCATTATCATACTCACACACATTTTGGTGCTCTCTCTAGACAAAGTATTTTTGGATCTTTGGATCTACAATACACATGTCAACTATATAAAATTTTCTCTGGAACAATATTTATTGGTAATTATGTGGGACGTTATAGTGAGCATAGATACTTTAGTTGTGAAGAGCTAGGACATATGGCTAGAGATTGTACATGAGTAGCGTAATAGATGGCTTCTTCTCCATGACTATTGATCGTACTACTGGTAGAGGTGGCATTGGTAGAGGTAGGGGGAGTATTTCAACCACCACCTCAGGGAATATGGACTAAGGATAGTCATTTGGTTGTAATGATCAACCTAATGTTTAGGTTATGAACCACCACAATACCTTGTACTCTATAGATGTGATTACAAGTATGATTTTATTCCAATAGTTGCTTGCATATATTTTATTTAATAGTGGTTTCTTGTATTCACTTATATCATATCACATGCTTGATTAATTGTTTATTTATTTGAATCAAATGAACCACTTATTATCTATGAAATTGTGAGATGTGATTGAGTTTCTTGCAAATGCATATATTTGAAGAGAGATAAGAATAATAGGGTGGAATTTTTGGTTTACTTATTTTGCCATTGACTAATTTGATATCATTTTGGATATGAATTATTTATTAGAATATCATTTCATAATTGATTGTATGAAAAAAGAATTTGTTTGACCACCTTAGATAGAGAGAATGTAATAGTTTTAAGTAGATGGAGAGGAATCCAATTTGTTTATGCACTTAAGCATAAAAAAATATTATGAAAGGGTGGTGAAAGTTTTTACTATCTATTGTGTCAGTAGCTTAGAAGTTTAGTGAGTTACAAGATGTGTTGGTTTGCTTGCAAGTACAAGGATGTTTCACTTTAGGAAGAAATTGGGTTTGAGATTCTATTAATACTCGATGTTGAGTCAGAATCTAAAGCTTTATACAAAATGACACCTGCAAAAATAGTAGAGGTAAAAGTGCAAATTAAAGATTGTTGGATAGAGGTTTTATTTGTATTGGTGTGCCCTTATAGGGGTACATATCATTTTTGTTAAGAAGAAATATGGTAATGTGTGGATGTGCATATATTATCAAGAACTAAATAAATTCATGGATAAAAATAGTTTGTTTGACCATTTATAGGGTGTTGTAGTGTTTTTTAAAAATTGACTTAACATTAAGATATTATCAATTTAAAATTAAAGAGATGGACATAGCTAAAATATTTTGAGGACCCACGAATAGGCATTATAAATTTTTGGTATTATCTTTTCTATTTACCAATGCTCCACCAATATTTGTAGACTTTATTAAAAGAATATTTAGAAGAATTTTTGATTGGTTTGTCATTTTTTTCATTGATGACATAAAGCCATTGATGTGCATGATATACACTTGCATGTAATGCAGTAGACCTTGAGAAAAAAAACCAATTATATACTAAATTCTCCAAGTATGAGATGTGATTTCTCAGGTTGTATTCATAGGATATGTGCTTAATGTAGAGAGAATTATGATTTATCATTAAAAAATCTTTTCTATCATGGATCAACATAGACTCACTTTAGCTTCAGAGGTTTAGAGTTTTCTTTGTTTAGTCAGATACTACTAGAAATTTGTTTAGAAACTTTTCTATACTGTATCCCACTTACTAGATTAAATAAAAAAGCAATAGAGTTTAAATTGGATACAAAATGTAATAGTAGTTTCATAAAATTGAATGAAAAATTAACAATAGCACTGATTCTTCTATTACTAGGTTAGACCTGATTGATATTAAGTTTTTACTAATGCTTCACTCTAAGAGTTGGGGTGTGTTTTGAAGCACAATGGTAGAGTAGTTGCCCATTTTTTTGGTTAGCTAAAATCTTATGGAATGAACTACCCCATGCATGATTTAAAATTTAATTTTCATATTCATTACTTTGAAAATATGAAGACATTATCTTTATGAGATGAAATATGAGGTGTTCATAGATTATCAAAATTTTAAATATTTTTTGCCCAATAAAAATTGAAACTAAGACAAAGATGGTGGTTATAATTCATTAAAGACTATGACCTTAATATAAATTATTATATAGAAGACAATGTGGTTGTCAGTGCATTAAGTAAAATGGAAATCTTGCATTTATAATTGAATAGATAGATGTGAAGTAGGTTTCTTTTGAAATAAATCAATTGCATCTACAATAAGCTATGCATTGAAATGTTGGATTATTATACTAACTTTTAATAATGCCTAATTGGCTTGTTTTTATTAGGAAAAAATAATTGTATGATGAGAAATACTAATAGTTTATTCAAAAAAATAAAACATATATAGGAATCTAATTTAACTCTTAATGAATATGATATGTTGAGATTTTAGGAGAGATTTTGCACACCTACCCATGAACAGCTAAGATAATTATTATTATTTAAGGCTCATAATTCCAAGTATATCATCTATTTAAGAAATAATAAATTATATCAAGAATTGAGATAAAATTATTGGTGACTTAGAATAAAGAGAAATGTGATGGAAAGTGTTAAAATATGTCTTGTCTTCTAGTAAGTTAAGGGTGAACAACAATGGCCTAGTAGTTTATGATAACCCTTATCTATTCTTGAGTGGAAGTGGGAGAATATAACTGTGGGTTTCATAGTTAGGCTACCCAGAACTTTTGAAAGACACTAGTCTACATGAGTGGCCATAGATAGATTAACTAAAAGTTAGCTATTAGAAATGCTATTTTGTCAAAAAGTTAGCTTAATTATATATTAAACAAATTATGAGGTTGTATGAAATTTTAAGAGTGGTAATCTTTGATAGAGATTCTAAATTCATTTTCTAATTTTGGAGGGAAGTGCATCAAGATTTTGGGACTTATATGAGATTTAGTATAGATTTTACCTTCAAATCGATAGACAGATTGAAAGAACAATCAAAACTCTTAAGGATTTGATGTAAATTTTTGTGTTAGATTTTAGAGGTGATTGAGAATAACCCTTATCTCTTTGATAGAGCTTATATATAATTATAGTGTTCATGTTAGTATTGTTATGACCACTTATTTATGAAGCCTTCTATACAAAGAAGTATTTATTCTCATTGTGCTAGCTTGAAAGCAAGAAAAGATAATGAATTAGAGTTGATTTTTTGATGAGATGATAGAAAAAGTAAAAAGATTAAAGATAATATTTTGATTATTCAAGATCAATAAAAAATTATTTTGATAAGAAACATAAGAGTATCAAATTCTAGGAAAGAGAACATATTTTTATTAATGTATCCCCCTAAAAAGGTATTTGGATTTGGAGTAGACAAACTAAAACTCAAATATATTGAGCCTTTTTAGATATTAGAAAGGGTTGGGTTTGTTACTTCTCAAGTGGTCTTGTCATATTAGATGTTGAGTGTGCATAATGTCTTTTATGACTCTTTATTGAGATATGTTTTATACTCATCTCATATGATTTAGTTTGACCCAAAGAAAATTTAGATTTAACACAACATGTATTATAAAGAGTAGCTATTTAGAATCTTGGAGGACTAATAAAAGATATTAAGGAGAAAAGTAATTCTCATGGTAAAGGCATTTTGGAAAAATTAAACTAAATGAGAACTTTGGAAAAAATGACATGTTGTAGTGATAGCCAAAATTATTCCAAATTTTATGATGAAATTTTTAAAAATTGGAGAGATTGTAACAACCCACTTAATTAACCTTGATTATCCATCTAAATAAAGTCACATTTATTGGACATGTGTGTTTTAAACCCATAGCTTGGGAATGTACTAAACGAATGAGTGTCCTGAAAAGCATGCTGGATTATTATGGTCAGATCCTAGTTTTGAGCATACCATTGCGAAGGTCTAATTATGAGAAATTTATAAATATATGATTTTCATATTTCAAAGGTCATTTAAATATTTTATGAATTTTTAAAAATTTAAAAGAAAAGTAGAAATTGAAATCATTTAATATTAAAATGATAAGCTTCTATTATGATCAAAGTCAACCTCACCCTCTTGTATCTTTGACTTAACATGTTGCTTGCGAGTGACGGAAGAGGGAGACTGAGGAGAGCTCAAAAAGATGAGAAAGGGAGTGATCTACATAGATTTGTCTTGTGATCTTGATAAGATTCAAGAGATCAAAGCAAAAATAGAAGAACTTGAGGTAAACAAAAGGATTTTTTACTTTCACCATGTAGGAATCACATAATAAGTATCTTACCAAGTCCTTTATAAATCATACATTACTTGTGTGGGATGTTAAGAAACTTAATCTTGTAGGGTTTTGGTGGTGTTGTGGTTGAGAGGGTATTTGATAATTTTTTATTACATCAATCATTCAAATAATCTTGTATGACTTTTATAGTGAGGATTATGAATGAGCATTTGCACTAATGTGAATGGAGAATTGGCCAAAAATCATACTAATACTATGAATTGGTTGTACAAGTAAGATGAGTTGATAACATGATTAATAGAAATTGTTTGTCCATGCTCTATTCGATGAAATATCTATATTGTATAATACATGTGTAAATAATAAAGATTTTCTATTTGATCCTTTGTTTGATAAAATATTTGTAATGGATCATGCATCTATAAAAATATTGATCAGACAAGTATGATAAGTTTATAATATGAATAACATAGATCGTGTATTTGATTGAGTATTTGTAATGTATTGAACATACAAAAAATGGAAATTAGATTAGTACTATGTGTTCATGGAATGCATACTAGTTTGACCTATTAATCTTTTGTCCGATTAATGTTTGTAATGGATCATATAATATGATGTGAGGGATTATATTATATAACATAAAGTTAACATTGATAAAATGAGGAGTTTGTTAAAGGATGGTTTGGGATAACTTTTGGAAATATATTTTTACAAATTGAAAATAAAAATGAGCCTATATTTAACAAAATATAATATTAATTATGTAATCAAAATAAGGATGTTTGAACATAGAAAAGGAAAGATTGTGAAAGAAGCTTCTCAAAATCACCAGATAGATAAATTAAACAACTATGATGTAATTAGATTGCATAATTCCTTTTGCTATTATTGTGTAATGCATAATAATGTGAGTATTTGTGTAATAGAGCATCATTTTATATGTTCTAATATTATTATACCATTTTATTACTATATATGTATGTATGTTTGACTTATGTACATAAATATAAGAAGTTAAAAATCAAAATATATGATAAGAAAAAAAGAAAGAAATAAAAGAAAGAAAGAAAGAAAAAGATTAACTTCGCTCAGTGATTTGGTTGATCACAAGAAAGAAATAAAGTTGAGGATGATCCTTATCTTTTATGACCATATCTTGTAGTAACCTAATATATGAGATACTTTACCCCATAATGTCATGGACCCTTAGAGATAAAGATGATGGATATGTGATGATTAGATAAATTTTAACCCTTAATGTCATGGACCCTCAGAGATAGGGGCTATGACATATTAGAAATCTTATCTCCATTAACACTGGATCTTAGCAATAAGAGACAACAACTACATGATAGTGAGATACACTTCATCCCCTAGTGTCTTAGGTTGTTAGAGATGGGGGCTATGGCATATCTAAGGCATACCATGTTAGCACAAGATGTTGGAAAAATGGGGCATTAATTACGTGATGATAAGATATGATGTGTGGATCTCTACAAGTGTAGATAAAGATCATGTAACGAAATATGAGCTTTAAGGAAATAATGAATATATAAAAGAGGTAAAGAAACAAAGAAACACTATATTATATGCAATTGAGTATGAAAAGAAAAACATAATGACATACTATGAGTACAACATGATACTAATATCATATGATAATTATGTGTTTATATGAGTTAGATGTATATGAATATAGATGCATTAATATTGTATTTATATTTATAGATTATCATACATAACTATATTATTATTCCATTTTATTTCTTAATTATATTATTATCTATTCATATATTTTTTATTATTTATAACTAGTAGTTTACTTGTTGAACATATTATGTATATTTCTTACATTACATGTCAAGATGCTAACACTTACAGAGCTGAGGATCCTTAGATAATAATATAAGACCTTATAATGAGAGTATGATTGTAAGTGTGTAAGAGAAGTACTTTATATATGTGAGGAAACTTTGTATTTTATTTTCACATGTGTATTAATATTTAGTTTTTAGCTTTTCATGCTAGGTGGAAGTAGATTTTGTGCAATGTCACTTCTTATTGATTGTTTCAAAATTAATATTTGAAATTGAAATGGTATTTTCGTCGCCATCACTCGTTTCATTAGTTAGAGTCCTTAGTTGTATTGCCATTATCTCTGGTTCACTCGATAAATTATATTTTGAATTTATTTTTTGGATTTTATTGGATTATGCTAGGCATGTTAACAAAGGGTAAAGTGTGACAATTCCCATGACTACAATGCTACATTAGTTTGTAAAGTCATATAGAGATTAATGAGGTCCCATTATAAAGTTGATAAGATCTTTGTAACATTTTAAATTACTATACTAAACAATTGCTCATGTATTTGAGATTCTAATAATGGTGTCTAGATTTATGAAGTTGATATCTTGAATTTTAATTAGTTATATTAAAATATTATTATTTGAACGTTTCTCAAGAATCATGCCTATTACATGTATATATAATTTAATGATGGCATATTTTTGAAAAGAGCTTCTTACTAGGTGCGATATCTCTGTGTTATAATTAGCTTTGAAATATTGTATTTAAATGCTAAGTAAAGCTTATATTTTGAAATTGGAATACAAAAAGATTTTGGTATTATCCCAAAAAAAATGTAATTTTATGAAATTGTTTGGAATGACAAAGTAAACATATCATTAAGAAGAGTTCATTAAAAAAATTATTAGTTCTTATATATATATATATATATATATATAATTTACACATATCTTCCTTTTATCCTTGTGTGTGTGCAGAGGAAGCTACTAAAAACTTCAATTAATGAAGAAAAGATTATGAAGAGAGAGAATAACAGTGGGAAGAGCTCAAGAGGAGGCATAAGTGTAGTAGGGGTAGATAAAGTAAGAAAAAAAACACAAAAAGTAGAAGAAAAAAAGGGAAAGATAAAAAGTATAGGGCTTGTAGTAGTTTGGATAAGGAGCTTAAAGTGGAAGTATAAGAGATAAAAAGATATTAAAGAAGAGGATTTTGGTAAGCACAATAGCACCTTCTCTATCTTCTTCCTAACGTATTGACAACTTAAAGGACTTCTTAAATCTTGGAAGACTCAATTTCTTGTGGAAACTTTAAAGTTTTTAGGACATACTTTGCTACCTTAAAACATGGAAAGAGTTTTAACAAGAGAATGGTGGAGTTCAACTCTAGAAATGAGGGTTGTGGGGATCTATTATGTGATGTTATAGAATCAAGAATATTAGAAAGAGGCTTTCTTGAGAGGATTGCAAAAACGAATATATTCTATGATATAATATGATCAATTAAATAAGATTGGATCAAGCTTTCTCGAGAAATTGTATGACATGCAAAAATTATTTTTTATGTAATGATTAATTTATGGGTAAGTAACAAAAAGAATCAAATGTGATTGTAACATGCAATAGTTGGGAAATGGTTGTTGGACCTTATTATATGATATGATACCAAAATCAAATGATACAACTTACTTTAGTGGAAAAGGTATGAGAGAAGAGTCATATAATTTGAAAGAGGCATATGTGTCTATTATATGGTACAATGACATTTTATAAAAAGGATTAATAAGGAAAAATCTTGTCAAATAAAAATAAAATATAAAGAGTTATATAATAACATGTTTCATCAAAATGCATATGATTTGTGATGTAGGATTGAAAGGAAAGGACATATTAGAATAAAGCTCAAAATGAGGTTTTAGAAAGATAAATCTGGAACTAATAATGTAAACAAAAAGTTTGATTGAAATGAGAAGAAAACATTAGCATGGACATTTAGTGTGATATCATGATTACATGAAAAAAGTAATATATAAGATTTATATTTTTATAAATGTAAAATTGACATATTTATAAATCCCTTATTATATAACATGAAATCATAGAAATAAAATTTGAAAAAAGAATACTAAGGATTTGGAATGGGTATGAAAAAGGGCTAAATAAGCCTTTTGGTCGTACAACTTATGAGATGAAAAAAAAGAATAAGAAAATAAAATATGATTTTCTCAAAGATATTATCTTATAGTTGAAAGAAAAATAAATAAAAAAATACAGTATCAATAATAAACCTGATCATAAAATAACAAAAAAAAAGGATATGACATTGTCAATAAATTGAGTCATTAAATCATATGCCATCCTTTTCTTTTTTATCATGTTCTTTTATTTTCTATGCTTTCTATTTTATTGAGATGTCTATTCTTTTACTATAAAGTATTATTTGTTATCATCTCAAAATATTTTCAAGTCATGAGGGTTTCATCTTTAACAAAGAATCAATCTTGCGTTGAAGTCAAATATACATTGTATACCACAAAGCATAACCAAAGCTCCTCGTCGGGCGATTAAGAAAAGTTGACGTAATATAGTTTTCAATCACTCATATTTTTTTAGCATCCTCTACCACAGTGATTGGTACCTCAAAGGATGGTGTTGTTCTATAAATGATGTGCATTGAAAGTTTCATTATCTATTTTTTTTATATATTCCACTTAAATTTCTAGCCAATCAAAAAGCCTTTGTTCTCTTTGCTGAAAATGGTCAACACCCAATTGGGCACGTTTCTTGTTTTTTGCTTTGCTTTGGTCGTTCTTTTAGATGTATTCAAATTTTTACTTAACTATCAGCAACTGGGTATCAATGTGATTGTAATTAAATAAGAATGCCCAACCCACTTTATAAACATTTTTCAGTGATTCAGTCCCCTTAATATTTTTTTTTTATTAAAACAAACATTTATGTGCCTTGTAATTGAAGGTCTTCCATTTGGAGAATTTCTGGTTATGTTCCATGTTCAACAAAAATTTATAATCCATGTGCTACTTTGAAAATTAATATGTCTAATGGACAAATCATTGGTAATTCTTGAACCATCTTTTTGGTTTATGGGTTTATGTTTTCTTAAAAAAAATTGGAAACTAAAACAAGAGCACAGAGCTCCATCATTTCATTATGGCCCTTATTTGTTTTTTTTTTATTTCAATCAATTTCCTCTTTTTGAACATCATTTTTTTATACAGATGCTTTTTAAAAATATTTTTATTAGTATATATTTGTTTTTTAATGTTTTTTTTTCAAAAATTAACAATTGATATCAAATAGAGTTTAAAAGTTTCATCCCAACTACACATAATGAAGCATTTTGTTTTTATTGAAGACATGAGATATTTCACATAAAAGTCTTGCTCTTCTTTATGCTTGCTTCTTGCTTTTTTTCCTTCCTTTTAATCTCATTAATGTGCTCTACACACCATGTTACATTGAGTCCCTTGATTTCTCTCTCTCTCTCTCTCTCTCTCTCTCTCTCTCTCTCTCTCTCCTCCTTACCTCTTTATTCAAGCTCTTTATTTTGGCCAATTATTTTTGTAGTCTTCAATATGCATTCTTTGGAGGGACCACACAAAAAACAATTTGATGAAGACTTTTTTATGCTTTGGTAGTCAATTTGGGTGACATCCACCCATTAGAAAGATGGGACTCTAGATAAACTATTGAGGTATCTTTAGAGATTAAACTTTTACATTCAATTACTCATAATTGAACCATTCATCACTAATTAATAACAAAAATGATAAAAAAATAACAACACAAATACATTGAGAGGTCGAGGAATTGAAATATGAAAATAGAAGACTTTGAATTTACATGAAAAGATCAAAGAGAAATTGAGGAATAAAAGATGAAACTAAGATATATTGGATTTATATGAAAAATCCAAATTTGAAAAAAAAAACTATGATTACACTTAAAATATCTTCTCCAAAACATGTAAAAAGAACGAGTCTCATGAATTTCTCATACATTAAGAATATTTACTATAGCTTTAAAGTGACAAAGAAAGAAGGATCTATAGGGTACACACTTAGGGTTCTTTACTTATTTTTTTTCTTCTAAGAGATCTTTTTTTAGTCATTGTTTCAAGCCATGTGTTGAGATCCAAGCATAATGTGCTAAAAAATTACATTTTTATACTCCCTTGCTTATGTCAGCATCGCCTGTCAAAACTCTTTTTAGAGGTCATGTTGTCTGTTAACACTCTTATATCATAAACAACCATGTCCATAAATCTACTCCAAAACTAAAGTACCTTTATGCTTAGGTTGCTTCAATATCTTTGCAACTTTATTTTATGATGTGCCATATTATGACAACCCTTTTTATTAAAATAAGATGCCACTAGAGTTTTTAAATAATTTCTTTATATGGATATGTATTAAAGAATCATCATATGAAAGCCTTCTTTATAATGTAAGACTTCTTTATTTGAAAATCATAATTTGTTTTTCATAATTTAAGAAAACAATTCCATTTTATTGTGAAAATCCCTTTTGAAATAAAGAGGTTATTTTGAAATTCTTAAAATATTTAAATCTTTTAAAGAAGAAAAATCCTTTGTTTTATTTTAACATTCTAAAACGAACATTAAATTAAATGCATATTAGGAAATAAAATTAACTCATTCTTGCCACTATTAAAAAAGAATCCATAGTTCATATAAAATAAGAGTGAAATCAACTGTGACATCATTATTTGATAGTAAAATTTTAAGTAAATAACATAACTCATGTCAGACTTGTAACATTACTACAACTTAAATAAATTCTAATATATGATATCTATGTCAATATAAAAGAAAAAGTCCATGCAATCCTAAATCATCTTCACTTATTGCTTTTTTGAGTTCCTATGAAGTGCAATTGTATGAGTTGAAATATTTTAAGCAAAATTAGATTGAGTTAACAAATATGGGCTTAGAAGATAATGCTACATAAACTTAAGACAAAAGTAATATTCTTGAAACGTGTGAGCAAGGATAACCACACGATGGGATGGTGTGAACTATAAAAATTACAGTATAAAAGTAAACAATAAGATAGTAGAAATCTTTGAGATTCTTAATTATAGTTAAATTTTACTTTAAAAGTACTTGTTAATATTAAAATATTTTGTTTGAGAAATGCTATAAAGAAAATTAATAAGAATTTTTGTGCCTTTTAATCCAAACATGGATCTATGTTCAACTTAAGTCAAAATACCACATAATCACTAATAAATGTATTTCATAGATATGGGCAGGAAAAACCTTTCACACTAGCTAAGATAAATTTACAATATTAGACCAAATTATCTTACAAATAATTGGCCTAAATTAGCTTATATATTATTTTTTTTATAGGATCCTACAATCATTGACTTAAAGGAGCTTACACATTGGGTTAGAAGACCTTAAAACACTATCTTAAATGATTCTGCACATTGAGTTAAAAGACCCTACATCATTAGCTTAGTGAGCCTATGAATCATTGGATCAGAGCACCCTACAAGGGTAGCCAAAAGACTAAATAAGGAACTAAATATAAAATCCTCTAATGAGGGAAATAGAATAAAATAAAGTTAAAAAAATATAATGTTATATAACCTAACAATAAGATCAAGACACACATTAAATCGATGTAAAAATAACTTAGGAATAATATTCAACATAGCTCACCAAAATCCTTGCTTGAGGGGCTATGGAAAGAACAAATGTAGTTGCTTCTTGCTTAAGCCTAGCTTCCTTTTAAATCCTTAATGAATGCAACGATTATTAAGGGTCTAAGCTTTTAAAAGATTTGTAATTTTTTATTAGTTATTACACTATGTTTGGAGTCATTTTATAACTTTTTAGAGTTCTTCCTAATGACTCTAATCACACCTAATAGCTCTTTAATGGTTCTTTACAAATTTCAAATTCTGATAAAACTAACCATTAAATATATTATATATTAAGGATAATATACTATACATTTGGTTTCAAATGTACTAAATATATTGTAAATAAGAAATTTGTATATCATATGCTATCCTTGGGTTTAACCTATTTGTTATAATAAAATAACTCAAACTAAGCATGTTATATATTAAAATTAAAGTATTACATGTAATCCTTGTGTTCCAATTTTTTCTCTTAGTATACCATATGTGTGTTTGTGCACTAAGTTACTTGAATTAAATGTATCATATGCTAATGTTAGTGTATTATATGCAAAGCTTAGTTTGCAAGTTTTTTTTCACTCAATGCATATTCTACAATTTTATGCATCAAGTCAATAAACTAATTGTGCTATACTTAAGTCCCAGACTTGATAACTAAGGTAATTCAATGTCATGTATGTTGTATATATTGTTCCATGTACTATATGTGAGGATAACATAACGTTTGTTAAGGTACCACGTATTGTACGTTATATTCATTTTTGGACATTTTTAGGATCATACATCTAAATATAATGAAATTGATTAGTGGTTATTATTAGTACTTTTTAGGCTTAATCAAGGTAGTTCTATGAGTATAAAATCATAAGGGAATGCATATATAATTTTTTTAACTGATCAAAAGAATTATCAAAGTCTACAATCAAAGCCTTGGCTAGTATTATGAAGTTGATCGTATAACATGACATTTTTTTATATAATTCAACATGATTGCAAGGTTAATCATAGTGAGCGAAAAGTATGAACAAAGCTGTTTGTATAGTATGATGCTAGCTAGCTATCATACTCGTACAACCTATTACGTAAGCTATGCAACCCAAGTAAAATGAAATCCAAAACAATTAGTATAGTACGATACATTTGTATTATATAGTATGACTATTTAGAGATTACAATAAACTAATAGAATAAAAGATAGAAAATTTGTGTAGTATGATGGTGCTCATAATATGAGTGCTATTTTGATCCTGATAGAGACACTAAGAAATTAAATATAAGCAAGAAGAGAATCAAAATACTTCATATAATATGGTGTTACATATTGTATAGATATAATTTTATTCTTAACAAAGAGTTATGAAATCAAACTCAGTTAAATTACGAATCTATAATGTTTGTACAGTATGATATTATTTGAAAGTACGATCTAATTTAAGAAAGAGATTAAGTGAACTCAACAGATAATATCATATAGTATAATGTATTATTATTGTATAATATAATTCTTTATTAGAATGAGTGAGGATGAGTAGAAAAGTTTGATGTATTAAATGATTAGTGTATTTAGTGGTATCATACAATTTGATTACTTTAATTTTAGAGTATAAATAGAAGTAAAAATTACATAATAACCAATCAATCACTTCAAAACTAAAAAAATAGTCATTAACAATTGTACCACTATAAATAAGACTTAAAAATCACTTAAAAGAAATAACTAATACCATTTTATATATTCCTTTAGTGAGGTTTTGAGCTTCAACCCGTCTTCCATAGTTCATCTCTAATGCTTTGCATTGTAGCAGTTTTAAAGAAGCTTCAATGCTAATCTCAATTCTTTCATTATCTTATGATTCATGTCATTTGGTAACAACTTTCATATTTAATTTCATATAGCATGTGTTATAACATACCTTGGTTAAGGTTTTAAGTATCTTGTAAATGTTTATTATTTAAAGTGCTTATATATATTATTAGCTATTGTTGTAATGGACTCATTGGAGTCTTGATTTGTTTTGGCTCTTTTGGGCCCTTTAATAGTCCCCTTGTAGAAAAAATTTTATAAGGGTTTTCATCTACTGATCTTTTGATGAAAGGTGTATTTAATGGAATAATCTTGGTCATCAGATTGGGAATGAATATAGATTCAAGTTCAAACCAAATCACTTAAAAAATATTGGTATTTATTTTTTAGTATTTACTTTTTTTGCCACTTCACACAAAATATTTGAAAATTAATTAAGAGTTTTTCTAAAAGATAGACCTTTTATGATTTATACATTTCTACAAGTGGTGTCAAAACCCAATACTTCAAAGAAACAAATTCTTAAGAGGAGATTGGGATGGCTCATAATTTAATAAAGGTATTAGCCACATTGGGCAATAAAATCTCTTTGCATCATCTATCTTTGTCTGAAGGTGAATATTATTTGTATTGGAATAATTGAATGAGAATTCTTCTTGAATTTGTAGGCATAGATATTTGCAGCATTGTGGAATTTCCATTTCTTTTTTTCCACTAAAGTTGTAAATGGTGATGTAATTAGGAAACCCATTAGTGAATTGACTGGTGAAGAAAAGCATAGCGTATAATTGAATTCTATGGCTATAAATATTTTATATTGTGACTTGTCTTCTTCTAAATATAATAGAATTATAAGCTTGAGAACAACTCATGAAATCTGGAATAAGTTTAAGGTCACCATTGAGGGGGTGCCTCCCAAGTTAAGGAAAGTAAAACTGACATGTTAACTTATGATTATGAGCTATTTTGCATGCCTCTCAATGAATAAATTAAGGTTATATTTATTATATTTACTAATATTATTAAAGGTTTATCAAATTTGAGAAAGTATTTTTCTAATAATTAATAATTGTGAAAGATTCTACAGGTGTTACTAAAGGAATATGATATATTAACACAACCACAATTATAATAGTGAAAGATATTTTAGCAATCGCACGTGATGAAATCTTCAAAGACCTCATGACCAATGAAATGAAGCTAGCAAAAAGAAAAGAACAAGAGCTTTTCACAAAGAAAAATAAAAAGAAAACGAAGGATGAACCAATTGCATTAAAGGCCGATTCTATTTTTGGATATGAATTGCCAAACAGTGATGAGATAACTTTAATTTCTCATGGTTTATCATGGTAACTACAAAGATTTGTTGTATGTAAAAGGTCCAACAAGGGGTGGAAATTAAGAACCAAGCAACAAGTTAAAGAAGAGGAATCAAAGGAGGAAGAAAAAGCTATTAAAGCCACTTGGGGGTTACTTCAATAAGTCCTTCTCTAGTAATGAAAAGAAGAAAGAAGGTCTAATTTGTTTAATAGCCAAAGGTGGTGGCTTTGCTTAAACTTTTAATGAGGATGAGGTAAGTTCTTTTTCTTATTATTATTATTATTATTATTATTATTATTATTATTATTATTATTGTTATGTTGACTATGAAAAAAAAATATATTGACACATGCCTCAAATATGAAAAATTAGCAAATAAATACAAGAAATTGAAAGAAAAGCAAACTAGCTTTTTTTGGATTGTGTGAACCTCTTAATGAAACAAATGCTAAATTCAAGATTTAAAAATAATACTAGATAAACTTGTATGTTCAATAATTCAAAATTCAATGTTGACTACTAAATTAGATAAGTTTAAGAGGATACATGCTTATTATGAAATTTCACATTATAGATTTGATGCTCTTAGGACTTCTGTTTCTTCAATTGTGTCATGTTCCAACTTGTATTTCGTTGTTGATTAAGAAAAGGTATACTTCAATTTGTTGTAAAATCAAGGAAAATTTACATTATAGAATTTTTAAAAATGTGTGTGTAGTTAAATCATCTAATTGTCAAAAATCACAAGTGATAAGAAGATTTGGATTTCTAAGATGGATTAGAGAGTTATAAAGGTGTGACTTTATATTATGGTTCTATGAAAGCAAATCTTAACTTGTGAGTATTGATTTTTCTTAGATATCAAAATTTGGGTCTATCAAAATTTTTTATTCTTGGTACTTAATCATACATGAACATTGAACTCTAACTTAGATGAAATAGATATTTTTAATAAAAGATTCATAGATCCTATGTGTACCAAATTTCTTAAAAGCTTATCTATTTTCAAGGATTGCTACTATGATTGGGCAGAGAACTTTTAATAGAGTAAGTAATGTATATTATAATACTTTTAGATTCAATGTTGAAAGTATTAGAAGATAATGAGGAGTCTACACTTGATACTTACTACTTACGAATCAAAATCATGAAAAATAAAATTGATGAAATAAACAAAAGGAGAGTAGAATCAATTTCATAGTACAATGTGATTTAACTTATTATATAATATTATTTAATTTTTCACACAGTATGATTTAATTTATTCTATAATACAAAAAGTTTTGCTGTGATTTTAACCACATGTGACATATTAGGATCTATCATATAGTATGATATTAACCAACATTAATACGAATAAGATGAGCTATGCAAATACACAATATCACCTTTTGAACAATATGATTTGTATATGTATTATTTAACCCTTAGGTTTAGAATGTTTAATTTTCATTATATAATTACAAATTTACCCATTGTATAGTATGATCTAATAAATACATATAAGTTGATGTGCTATCAATATCTCCAACATGTGAAAAGGGAACCATCTTTTGGCAATTTGGTGCATGACCCATTGTGCAATTGTGCCTAACTTTCTGTGCAATTTTAATTATCATCATTTGATAGAGTGTTGCTCTACCCTTACCTCTTAATCGATTACTTAAACATTTCATGGTTTTACATCATTTTGGTATATGTGGAGTTTGTTTTTCATTCATCCAATGATTGCACACCTGTGGTAATTTATTGATTTTAAAGTGTTGGATTTTCAATGTAAACCTTTACATACACGAGATCGACTGTAATAAAGTGTTGTGTATCTAGGTATATTTATTTGTGATGTGTGAAATCTACCTCATGAGCTGTAATGAAAAAATGACAAAGGAGCAAGTGATCATGTGTCTCTAAAATTATTGAATCGATGAGGCTCATTTTAGGTCCAAGGCTAATTTAAAGGCCTACAAGCTCATTAGAGGATGTACCAATTCTACCTAAGCTTGAATATAATCTTAATAAATATTTCATATTTATGTTAGCTAGACAAGAATGGAAGAAGTGTTGCAAGTTGGATATTCCTTCAATGCTAAAATGATAAAATATTTCTATAACAATATTGACATTAAGGAGGATTACATTCTACTTCCTTGGACTAAGGTTGAGATCATTAAGGTGATCTCAACAGTTCTTTTAGCATACATGTATGTTATGTCTCACTCAACCAAAACTAATATAACCTAAGAAAATTAATCCATAATACTAGTTTATTAGATAAATCAGAAAAAAGCATAAATTGAGGACATGATTCAACAAAAATGAGTAAGGGTAACAAAAAAAATATCATATTAATCTCAAGCATCAAGTTTAATACAACAAAAAGAAAATAACATTCCATAATACACAACTATTATGCATGAAAGCTAAAATCCAAATTGATACATAATTTAAAAATAATATATAAGTTGTCCTTAAGTACAAAAGATATCTCATGCTCACACTCACAAATAAAACATGCTCTCACCCCATGGTCTTGAACTATCATCTAATGACCTCAACTCTATGAGTATCAACATCATGGCTTGTAATGTAAGTAGTGAATGAAAATGATATGTTTATAAAGAAAACTACTAGTTACATGCAATAAAGTAGGATGAAAGAGTAGTAATGTGGCTAAAAAATAAGATGGAATAATAAATATAATAATACATAAAAATCTATAAAGAGAAGTTTAGTATCAATGTATTTATGGCCATATACATCCAACTCAAGTAGATACATACACATCGAATAATACTAATATCATATAATACTCATAGTATGTATTTTCTTTCTTTTACATATTAAATTTTATTCATTTTTCTTTGTTTTCTGTTTCTCTTTTATATATTTTGTTCTCATTAAACTTAGCTCTTTTTGTGACCTCTATCTTATTTTTCATGGGATTTTATATCATATCTTATCACAAGCTTATTGCTCTAATATTATAGAATTTTATCTCTAGATGCCCACAATACTCGAAAGTGAAGTATCACATCATCACTAGTATCACCCCTTGATGCCAACATCCTATGCTAATAAAAAAAATAAAATATTCTAACTTGTCAAAGCCTTATCTCTAGTTTTTATGACATTAAAAAGTGAAGTATCTTATCATTACTAGTCTTACATCTATAATAAAAACATCTTATGTTGATGAGAAAATGAAACACTCTAATATATTAGATCCTTATCTCTGGTTTCTATAATACCAAGAAGTGAAGAATCTTATCATCACTAATCTCATCTCTCTCATATTAATGTCTTATGCTAGTAAGAAAATGAAGTATTTTGGCATGTCTTTGGATACTCATGACATTAAGATGTGAAATATCTCATCATCACTAATTGAAACCTTTACATGCCATGGTCTTATTATGAGTAATTTGATACTAGGGGTGATGTATATCACATATTTCATATATATTAGATTACTATGAGATAGAATTATAGAACAACAATATCTTTCTCAAACTATACTAGCCTTTATTCTTTCTTACTTTTTTTTATTTTATTTTTTTTTATCTTGTCATATATTTTGATTGATAACTTCTTATATTTATACAAATAAGCATACATCTATATGTATACATTAATAGTCATAATTTGTTATAATATAATCAAAACATATATAAGGAATGTTATACCATACAAGTGCTCATATTATCATATATCTCATAATAATAAGCAAAGAGTTTTAATAATATATTTATATCATAATTATTTATCTTGTATACCTGACTATTCTAAGAAGACTCTTTCATAACCTTTCTTTTTTCTTTATTAACTCTTCCTATTTTTTATGTATTCATATTATCTTATAATAATACCAAATTAATTTCTATTTTTAACTTATAAGAAATTACTTTCAAAAGCTATTGCAAATTATTTTTTTAATATACAACATAATTTCCTAATCCTATCTTCAAATCATAAAAAATGATCCCTCGTATTGTATTGTATGATCCAAGCCTAGCACTAATTGGATAATAAATCATATATGTCTTATCAATCTTTTATACATGTACCATGCATAGTAACTATTAGATTGTACAATGGATTGATAGATGGTTCGTATTGAGTGTTTCACAATTGGATTTTACTAATCCAATGCCCTTTTATATTTTATAAAATCCATCTTTAATACCTCATTATACTAATCAAACCAATATATCATAATAATAGTATGATCATCCAATAGACACTTTTTAAATTGGATTAGTTTTATCTCTATATCATACTAGTATTATGATTATTTAGTAGCACTTTTCATATTTAAGCTGAAAATTATCACCAACACCTTTTACATATCTCATACCAGACAACTGAGACAAATGTCTTTGTATGAACAATGCAATTAGAAGCAATAATAGCTTTCAACCATCGTAGTTTTTCAACCAAACTCACATATTTTATTTTATTTTCATTCCAAGAAACCAAAGTCAACTTTATCCAAAGGATTCCAGAGAGATCTTATAGTATTATGTGATTCCTATAAGCCAAAGTTGAAAAATTCCTTCCTATTCCTTAAGCTTTCCTTTATATCTTGATCTCCTAAATCTTTTTAAAAGATTGCAAAAGATTCTTATGGATATTACCTTCGTCCTTCAACTCTCCTCTTCTTTCTTTGATTTCTATTATAGCTAACAAACACTCTAAATGACTTTCAACATATGAAAGCAAGATTTTTCTCTTATTAAATAAGAGGATTAAAATATATTAATTTATTTATTTTATTAGGGTTATCTTTTAAAATATATTAAAATTATAATGATTTCTAAAAAATACAAACTATGCGTGGATCCCTTATGATGACACCTTCATAATGGTGTGCTTGAATTTGGGATCTAACTATCGTTATCCTAGAATGTTTTTCGAGGCATCCACTAACCAAATTATGTTTGGGTTTTATACCTATAGAACACATGTCCAATATGTAAAACTTGTTTCGGAAAAAATGTTTGGTGTTAATTAAGAGGGTTGTTATGTTGTGTATAATCCATCTTTGTGGCCTAATTGTGGAAGTTGTGCATGCTGTTATGAAGAAGAGGATACGACCATTTCATATACTCTCTCTAATGTTCACATATAGGAGATGAGACATGGTATTCAAAGATTATCTTATAAAACATTGTTTTGAGAAATAACATTATGCCAAAAGGAGGTCACAAATAGTGCATTACTCCATTGATATCCTTAGGAACTTATTATTGATGAAAAGGGAATCTTTTGATTTAAGGGAAACAATATTTACAATGATGAAGGAAATTACTATTAATAAAGTTCCCACATAAAAAAATGAATTTGAGCTATGAACACATCATTGCCCCTATTCTAAGCTTCATGTTTAATATTAAGGTTATTGATATTGATTGTCTTAAGGGCCTTCAAACATGAGGATATGAAAAGAATACAACACTTTTCATAAGATTTCTTTGAATATGAGGATGATGTGGAGCCACCTCAAGAGTAGTTAGCCTTAGTTGTAATTTAACCTCCTCATCAAGTTGAAGGATTGATCTCGTCTACCTCCTCCTAATCTTGACATGCCTACAATGGTTGCACTAGAAGAAAGGATAGAAACAAAATAAAAGTATGATTCAACAGCTTGATATAAAGATGGATAAGAGAATTAATGAGTTACAAGACATGATAAAGATGCAACAAATACAATCACAAACTAAATTTAATTCTTTTGTTGGTGTAATAACTAACATAACTACTAGAAAGGTAAACCTAAAAATGAATCCTTAGTTTATTATGTATTCTATCTTGTAATATAAGCAATGATAATGTAATATGTTAAATGAATTAATGGGATGTATTGTTTAGATCTTTACATGCTTTCTTACTTGTGTTGATTGTAATGCTTTGATATTGAAGTCTTTATCTTTTGCTATTTACTTTGTCTATATTGAGTACTTGTAGATTGACATTCACTTCAAGATTCTCAACACTTGTTATTGATTTAAAAATAGAGAAAAAATAAGCTATAATTGAGGTTTAGGTTAGATTTAGGGGGTGTGTTATCTCAATCCTAAATATTTTTAATTTTTTACTTATATATATATATAATTTCATGTCATTTTACTTCTAAAATTGGTTTTGTCATCATAAAAAAGGAAGAGATTATTAACCCTATACTCTCATGTGGTGATTTAATGATAACAAAATTATATTCTTGTGTTTATTAATATGTGTGGTTAAAATGTGATGCATAGGATTAACATGCAATTATTGATGGTCAAGAATGTTGGTGGCTTAACTTTAACATGAAGAAGCAAAGTATCCATTTCTCTTAATGATATGGCATCCATCTTAAGCACATCTTTACTTATTATATTATGGTACAATGTTAAAACCTATGCTAAGAATCTTATGTCACTTAGATTCATGCATGACTAATTTTTCATACATCTCATGAACATTACTCATGCATGCATACTTGTTTTGATACTTTCTTATGAGTTTGCATATTAAAGTTTCACTTTAACTAAAATGTATAAGAAATATTAAGGTTTATGTTTTACTTAAGTTTATAACGAAGCAAGAATATACCAAGTGTTAAAATATAAGAAAATAGTAATGGTCTAGATACTGCTAGTTCTTTTATTTGATTGGAGTGATGATTGTAGTCTACATGATGGCCATGACTAGTAATATTAAGTTGATCTTGCAATATGATATTTTCTATTATGTAATATGACATTTCTAAAAGGTTATTCAAAGTGAGTGAGAAGTATGAATAGAAATATTCATATAGTAAAATGATTGTTATCATACATATATGATCCATTGTGTGGGCAATGCAATCCAAGTAAAAAGAAATCAAGAGAAATTCGGGCCATATGAAACATGAGTATCATACAATATGGTGATTTAGAGATTACAATACACTAAGGGAGTAAATGATAGAAATATTTCATGTAGTACAATGGTGCTTATCATACAATTATGATTCTGTTACCAATAACAAAATTAAAAAATTTTACATAAGTGAGAAGAGAATCAAATTATTTCATACAACATGTTGCTACTCATTGTGCAAGTGTGATTATAACCCCAAGTGAGGCCACATTACAGAAGAAACTGTTTGGGAATTACTAAATGTTAGATTGACAAAATAGATTAAATCATAAAAGAAGAGGATTTGATTGAGTATGGAAAAGCAAAAGAATTTAGTTTGAAATATCAAATGCAAATGAGAGACGATAGAGTTTTTCGTTCCCAAGGAAGTGCATATCTTACTTGTATCTCTATGCATGATGGTTTAGAGCAATCAAACTTAGTCAAGTTGAGAACTCATAATGTTTGCATAATATGGTGTTCCCCATCATACAAGTATAATCCAATTTAATAATAAAATTAAGTATTAAGTAAACCAAATAGAGAATTTTTTTATGATAAGCTATGCTACTATCATATATAAGGATCTTTTATAAAATAAGAGTTGACAAGTTGGATAGTTTGATGCATTAGATAATGTGATAACACTGATAGTATAATATAATATGCATAAAAAGGAATCCTTGAATTATAATAGAAACCATCATAGAATATGATAAAAAAATCATATAATACAATCTAATGAAAAAGGAGATAACCAAAACATTGTACATTGTGATATCCCAAATAATAGAGCATGATATGCATTAGCCTTTGAAATAAAATAGAGAACATTGTGAGCAAATCAATTAATGGAGAAGTTCTTAAGACTCTGACCACCACACACAGGAGATAATGTGAATATGTTTCATGTTGAAGATTAGATGGAGAGGATTAAAATACTATTTGATAGTATGATATGTGTTGATCAAAAGATAGTTTTTTTAATAGTATTAGTATTGATGGCATTGCTAGTCACTGTTGGAGAGGACAATAGAGATTACAATTTGGTGATATAGCAAACTAAACTATCATGGTAGAAATTTTGAATTGCATTTTTAGAATGGTTTATACCTGAACATACTGAGAAAAGTGAGATAGTGAGATTTAACTAAGGAAACATGATAGTAAATGAGTATGAAGCCACATTCTAAAGGTTCGTAAGGCAAGCTTTAGAGTTGGTAGCCATAGGAAAGCAAAGATGTTTTATTTTTAGGAAGGGATTGATTGATACTATAAGAATTAACAAAATTCAAGTCTTATAGGAAATTAGTTAAAGCTATTACAAGAATAGAATAAGACATTGCTATACCAAAAGAAGAAAGATCTACAAATAAAAGGAAAAAGAATTTCTCTTCACGTGAGGATAATAAAGTTAAGGAAGTAAACACTCAATCTTCAAAGACTAAATCACAAAAAGATCTTTAGTGTTTGATTGGTGTAAAATTCATCAAAATGAATGTTTGAAGAAAGGGGTTAAATGTTACAATTATGAATACTTTGGGTACTATGCTAGAGTGTGTCTATAAAAATAGAAGAAATATGAAAAAGATAGAAAATGAGAGAGAATTTTTATAAGGAGGACCTTTCTTAGAGGTAAATAGACATCTTAATGCAAAAGAAAAGAATCTTTAAGTATCACAAATAAAACAACTCAATATTTATGCCTTAAATATAAAAGAAGCTCCACCATCGTTAGATGTTGGAATAGGTATATTAAAATTTTAATAAGTATGTGATAATTTTTATTTGATAATGGAGCATTGCATTTGTTTATTTTACAAACTTATCTAAAGAAGGTACTTGATGAAAGACAACAAGAAAATCATTGAGTGGTCATGATACCAAGTGAAGAAGTAATAAGCATAGATTAATACATTCCTAAGAACATAGAAATCTATGGGTAAAATTGAGCATCATAGAGTTTGATATTATCTTAAGAATGAGTAAACAACAATTCATGAAGTATTAATGCTTGTTAGGGCAAAAAATAATCATTAGATAAGAATATGGATCAAGAGTAGATTACTTCAAAAGAGAATATTAGAAGAGAATTTTTAAAATGAACATGTAAGAGAAGTCAATACATGTGACAAAAAAGGGATTGCAATGTATTTGAGTGAGGAAATATGTGGACAAATAAATCTAAGATTAAAGTTATTGAAAGAAAGAAGTGAAAATATAAAGAAAATATTTTGATTGAATTTAATTTTTATAGAAATTGTTATAAGAAGAAAGGATTGTAGCATCCCAAAAGTACGGGTAAATAAATTAATAAATATTTTGAGAAATTTAAATTTATCAAATATTAAAATAAAAAATTAGTAAAACTAAGGTTGGTTAATGATTTTATGAAGAAAGGATTCCTAAATTGTGGACATAACATTGTTTTTTTTTGCTTAGTTATATTTTTATTGAATCTTAAAATTTTTTAAATTTTCTTGAGAGTATTTTAAATTTTTATTAAGGATTATACAATACGACCATGAACATCGTACACTATGATGGAATGAGTATATATGAACAAATAGAAAACAAATCTTATAATACAGTTAAGAATATTATATAAGTATGATGTTTTATTAGATAATTTTTTTTTGAAGAGATGTTTTATTAGATAATTTAATACTATTTGGTTAGATAACTCTAATAAAATGATTGAGAGAGAATAAAATAGATCATATAATATAGTAATAGACATCATACAATATAATAAAATGAGAATACCTGAGATAACTAAAATGAAATAAATAATATAATATGACTAAGAATAACATATAAGTATGACGTCTCTAAGTGAGAGGGTATAGAGATTATATAGGATAAATAAGAAAATTATATGTGATATTAATCACATATCGTACAATATGAAGATAAGGATCTTAGAGTATAATCCAAGTGATACTAAAGGGTGATCACTTATCATAAAATATGAAGATAAGGATCAAACAATACGATGCTAGTGATACTAAGAGAAATATCCTTGATTGTATAATATGAAGAGAAGGATCGTGCAATATATTAGATATAAAATAATTTAGTTTGGTTAAAACCCAAATGGTGAATAGAGAAAATTGACATAGAGAACCTTACAAGATTTTAGAGGAAAAGAAGGTGAAGAGGCATCCATATTAAAGGAAAAGACTATTGAAAGAAGTAAGGTGACACTTTATGAGTATAATAGAGAGGGAAGTTATGGTTTATCAAAATTTATGGGGAAACATTAAATGGTTTTGCTTCAACCAATAGTATTGGAAAGAAGAGAAGAAAGAAAGGAAGTGATACCAAGAGTTAAAAGGGAATTCGTTATATTTAAGCAAAAGAAAAGACAAATTGAGAGAGAAAATTGTTTGATGTGTAGAGCTCTTATGAGATGTTTGTTATTTTGAGGATTCTTATTATCATTATTTGCAATGACATGTTGCCATCCTTGATTTGACATATGACGTTTTTATGTATAAGAGCATGATATCAATATTATAAATTTATTTAAATGCTAATTATACCCATGTTAATTGTCATAATGATCATAATAAAGAAAAAAAGATAATGAATGCGACAAATATTTTTAAATGCTATATTAACAATGGAAATTATAATTATAATCATAATAAGTCAAATAAAAGTATAATAATATAAAAAAAAAAAATAAAAAAAAAATAAGAAGATTATAATGAAAAAGGGAAGGAAAGTTCAAACTATGAGAATATAAATTGTTGTCTAAAGTGACGATTACTACTTTAGAAAAATTGTTTCAGAGATGAGATAAATGATCCATTCATCAGGATTATTTACTCGAAATACATTTTCAAAACTTCTCTAATTTATTATGAAAAAAAGGACTTTTCCTAAACTAATTTTAAAATAAAAGGAAAGATGAAAAATAAAAAAAAATTGAGCATAAGAATTGTGTTTTTTATATTATACATTTACATGATTTTCTTTGTTATATATCTGAAATTGCCCCAACATGTGAAATAACTAAAGTTGTAATGCTTTATGTATATACATTTTTTCCATTGAGCTAGCTACAATTGATTATACTAATTTTTAACTTACACTTTTAGGTCAAGAGGATGCTAAACATTGGGCAACTATGGAGTAGTAAGTGTTAGCATCATGAGAAGTTTTAGCATAGATGATGATTTATTATGATTATTAATTGTATCAATTGTTGTGTTAACTAGTTGTGTTTTTTTGTAGAGAGATGTTTAAAATCCTTATATTGGTTTGAGATTAGTTTTAAATGTGTGAATGATTTGGTTTTACAAATATGTGGTAGTTTAAAAATGTGCTTCCATTATAAATTTTAAATTATAATGATTTTATGTTGCTTCCATCATGTTTTTAAATGGTTTTCAGACTTCAAGCATGTAAAATGATTTTTGTTAAAAAGGGGGTTTTCTATCATTTTAGTATACACAAAAATATGTTTTCTAGATCAAAGGATAAGTTTAAAAGAATTACACAATATGATAGCAAATATGAGAAAGGTTGGGTTTGGGTTATCCTAAGGTTAACACTACATGTGAAGTAATATATATTAAATCATCTTATATATGAGTGAGTCTATACTAATATTATAATAACACATCAAACTACCATGAAAACCTACATAAATGTCAAATAAGTCTATATTCAATCTCTTTTACTTTCTCTTTCTTATCTTATAGTAGTCATACATGGAGTATATACATTATATATTTATCATATATTTGATGCACATGCTTTAGTATATTAATTACATTAAATGATCCCTAATGAAATATTGAACTTATGTAAATTTTCATTGATTGGACTATTTTTCAAACCCATTGGACCACTCAATCCTACTTATTGTAGCATTTGATGCACTTCTAATGAGTGTTTGATATATTAAATTAGTTTGTTTGATTCGTCATCCAATTATCTCTAGAACCTTATCAAACCATCCAATTCATTTATATCAAATCATCTAATCCACTTATTTTTAATGGACATCAAATAGTTAGAGAGTTTGTTGCTCTCCAATCCAAATAGAATAATCTGTCCCTCTTCATTGAACCATTCGATCATTATTGAACATTTGTTAGACCATCCAAGATGCATCTGACAAAGACTTAGGAACTTTTCAAAATTATCAAAGCATTTTTTAACTATTAGATGGACCTATTGACCTTAATTAGATGGCTATCAGATAATTTGATGAGTATCTAATAATGACTTAGCTCTTATCCTTTATTTTTATTGGACCATTCAATCTTTTAATTAAACCATCCAATAATCACTTAGAGTTACATATATTTTGTAGTATGAATACATTCCTTATAGAGTTTATCATTCTTGTTACACTTTCATAGCTTTGTTTATAGAGCTATATATTTGTTTACAGTATGAATACAGTTCTTATAAAGTTTATCATTCTTATTACACTTTCATAGCTTTAGTGGTTAAATTTTATGAGCTTTATCTACTCTCTTATTGTGTATACAACTCTTAGATCCCATTAGCTCATCAAAAAATAGCCAACTCACAATTGAAAACCCTAACTTAACTCTTCTTAGATTGGTACCATTAGTTTCACTTTGACACAATGAGAATTTTTCTTTCTTTTCGAATCCTTAAAAAATCAAATAACAATAGAAAATTCTAACCTTTTCAAGAAATAATTTAAAACATTTTTATAACAATGTGGAAGCAAATAAAATTAACTTCCATAAAACTACTAGAAATCATAAGTTTTTAAATTTTATCTAAAAACAACATGATTCATACTAAATTTGTGGAGAACAATTCTGTTACATGTCCTTTTGATGAAATAAAATCAAATATAATTCAACATATCTAATGACAAATATAACATCTTTTATGTCATATCTCTATTTTTTAGCTCTAACTTCTCCTCAGTAATCCCATCAAGTGCCTCATTTTGATATAAAGATATTAGGACAAAAATAGGCTAAGTTAATTGATACTATCTCAGTGACAAATCATGCACACACACACACCGATATATATATATATATATATATATATATATATATATATAATATTTGGGTAGCTCTATGTATCATAATTTTCAAACAATACAATGAAATAAGAGCATGTGAATGATAAAATATGAGGTAATTAGCAAAATATTGTAAAAGTCATTTTTAAGTAAAAGCTTATTCATTTTTATCTTTTTTATCATCTTTATATATTTTTCTATCTCCTTTATTTTTCATCTTTGAAGGAGTAATTTAGGACATATTTAGGAACATGTTATTCTAATTTAATAGCCTTGATAGAATGACACATTAGTTTATCTTTAGAATCGTTATCTTGGAATACTAGTCATTACTTTGGACAACAATTCATCATATCATCTCATAAACTTTTTCATTCCTTACAAAATTTGTTTTCTCTTTTCTATATCTCCTTTTTTCTCTATTCACAAACTTATCTCTTTTTCTTTTTTGGCTACTATTACAAATAATAATTTACTCATTATTACATTAATAATGCACACATTTAAAATGCTCTAATTTCAAGTGAAAATCAAACATGTTGTAATGTATTATAATACCAAAGTTATCGATCGATATCAATATTTAATGTGAGATCATCTCTACTAAGTTTTTATTTCTTTAGCATGCATTATATATCAATCACTAAGAATAAATATTAACTTGCCTATGCAAGTATCTTCAAAATTTGTTAATTGTAATATCAATTGAGATTTGTATCCTTTAAACATCATACATAATATCACATACACATAGAGTAATATTTCCTACCTTTAAATTCTATGTAGTGATCTCTTTAAGGACTTAGATATTTGATTACTATAGTACCCATGCCTAGAATCTCCTAAGTTTTGCCTTTGTCATGAACTCAAATCCTCTTAGATTTCTTTCAAATTCTTGAAAGTACTTTCTTTCTCTTTTTTTCACTTTATCACACTTGGACAAAGTTAATCGCTCTAGTTTTTTTTTAAAAAATCCTCTTATGCCTGGCTTCACTTGCTTCTATACACAATCCACAATTCTTTGTATACTCGATAATTCACCTTCTCCCAATGGTCATGTGTTTTTAATCGAGTTCCACCTTCATTTGCTCTTAACTTCAATGGTTTTCTTATCAAGTGGATGCTTCCTACGATGATTAACGCAGACATTCAATGTTTTGGGTTTTCAAATTTTTTTATTTCTCTATATTGTACTTAATATGATCCATAACTTTGTACTATATGATGTTTTAAATATTCTTTCATATAGACTTGTTTGCACTTATCTCATTGGAATAAGAAGCATTAGGACAAACACTATAGTGATTAAAATGAGAGAGTGAGAGAGAGTAAATTAGTATCCACTATTCTCTTCTCTTAATTTGCCTCTTAGCTTCTCTTAATGAAGAATTGTCTTTCCTCTAATAACTCTCACCTGAACCTTCAAGTCCTTTCTCCTTTAGCTCTTGCTTCTTGTCCAAAAAAGTTAAACGAACATTAAAATTTATCTTTTTAGTTAAATAATCTTATTATATATATATATATATATATAATCCTAATAATATTTCATTAATTCACAATATTTTAGATATGCTCTAAAACTTTCAATCCAAAAACCCACAAGTTTCTTTTAAATAAAGTATTTCATGGGCGTAGGTTTCTTAAGTCTATTTATGTACTAAGCTAAAGTATTTTTCTCTTCTAGGGGGCATATAAATCTACTTCATATTTTATTTCAATCCAAAGGCTTAAGATAAGCTTATTAGCTAATTATTAATCTACAATAAGATAATTTGTTATGGCTAATAAGTTTTCAAAGGTATTAAGGTACTCCATAATAATAGAATTACCTTATTTTAAGATATAAAGCTACCATGTTGCCTTTTATCATGGTGTTTAAGACAACACTTAAGCCTTAATATTTCTTTCATCTATTTTCATGTGAAGAAGGCTCTCTTACATGCTTTTTATTCCTTAGCTAATGTGCTAGCCCAAAATATTTTTGCATGTTCTACTAGCATTATTTTGTTAAACCATTCCTTTAATAGTATCATATCCATATTAGTCAAAGAAATATTTTATCTGGGTCAATTAGTATAGAAATTTGTTAAGGTTATACACATCATTAAAAATTGATACCTTAACCTTAAACATTTTATTGATTTCCATTCAATAATCCCTATGATTCCTAAGAGGTAGGAAAGTCTAATATCTTATGCTCTCCCATGATGTGTGATGATCATCATCTAAATGTTCATTTATTTAGTGGAGATGGTGTTGGGTACCTATTTTATAGGCCATCAATGTTCTAAGTTATTATGGTATATCACTTAAAGGTACTTTTATTATATGTTGTCTATTATACATAATTCTTATTATATGATGTAGCATGTCTGTATTATTCTTTAATTATTTTAAAATTTTAATTTGATTCTATTTTTTGTGGCATAATGATATAATTAAGGTTTCAAAGTTTTGTGATGTGTGATTCTATAGACATACTCATCTTATTATAATAAAAAAATTTAATAATATTGTATTTTATTTACTTTTTTATAATAGTGATATTATACTAGCTAAATAAAAAATAATATTAAAAATAAATAAATAAAAAGGATTAATTATGTAGAGATAATGCATTTTTTCAATAACATTTAAATAGTAAAAAGTTACAAAAACTTAAATTTACTTAGAAAATAATATAAATGATCCTCTAAAATAAAATTTAGAATTTTAAATATATTATCTTGTTAATTTTTATTGTACCATTGGTCATGACACCACTTATTTGATGACAATAAAATTATTATGTTAATTTTTATAATATTTTTCTCGAATATTTTTCAGCTCATGCATCTAAAGATCTCACAATATCAATTAATTAGAGAATTTTGATTAGATGTCTCATGGAGCAATCCATAAATAAAGCAATGTCAAGTAGTGATGGTTGTTATTTGACAATAATGGCTTAAATAGTATATTAAGGAGTCATTGATCAAACTCTTGGTGAAGTAATTAACTATCAGGAGTCTACATCTAAAATATCTACTAGTTTGATTTTTTGTCCTCACTTATTTACATATGACATAATTTGATTACATAACATCATTCATTCACTTATATGATCACTAATTTTTTATATATTATTATTTTAATACTTGTAAAAATATTTTATTTATTTTGATAGCTACAAAAGTGCTCTAAAAGTAAGAAAAAAAAACTAATATTTAAAGTTTTCTTTAAAAAGAAGAAAATAAAAATTTGACCTAAACAACCACACTTGACCAAGCCCAAAGGCTTAGACGAAGCGGCTTAAACTGCTGGGCAATATGCCTTGGAGAGCTGTGGGCTAGTAGACAAGGTGAACCAAGTTGGTTCAGGCTTGAGTCTTAGTCATGACACAATCTTATGTAGCTTTGATTAAATTGAGTAACTCTTAAATCAGCTTAGGCATAATGAGTCATGATAGACTCATGAAGTGTTATGTAGTCAGATTGGTTTAGGTCTAACCAATAAATATATGTGTAGGTGACTTGGGTCATTACTTCCCAAGAACATCAAGGGATAGTCAACCCCATTCAACTAACTCATAAGCTAATGAAGTATTATAAATGCTAAATATTATGAACAAGTCAACATTGAGAGACTAAAAATTAGCCATTTTTGCTTCTAGACTGGGGCGAATCAGTGTCATAAGATTGTGCATTTTCACGATCAAATAGCCTAAATCGCATATGCTTTTATGAATAGTAGATCTATCTAATCGTCCATTTAACAAGCTTGATAAAATGGATGAGTTTAATTCTATCATTTTGAATAGTAATTTTCATCTTATCATCTATCCATAAATTGTGATCAAACAGTTGGGATTTTCTTTGCATTTGTGAACAACACATTCATCTTATCATTCATTCGTAATGCTTAATAGAATGGTTGAGATCATCTCTACCTTAGTGAATAGTGTTCTTAAGCATGAACATCGTCTATCCAACATGCGTGATCTAACGATCTAGATCAAATCCTGTTTGGACTAGATTTGCACCCTTTATTCAATGTTCTGATGGAGTGGCTATTGTTTCATTTGCCCATATCGAACGATGATCACTATTCCTACTTGTAATCAGCATTCCAAAAGTTATTTGTGTTTATTTAGAATGCTAAAATAGAATGATTATTTTGGATGACCCTTTTTAGTAATTAGAAAATTTTTATTTAAATTTAAAATATTCTAATATAAATAGAAGAGTCTTAAGAGTTGGATGATTGACGATTTTATCTTGTTACATCAATTTTTTGGGAAGAGATGGAGCAAAATAAAAAATTATAATCCAATTTTGACACCTTTGGTGGTGTCATGCTTGTGACTCATTTTTTTTTCTCTTTTTTGGTTCAATATTCTTTTCAATTGTATATCTTACTAGTGACTTTTTTATATTTGATTTTTTTTTTACTTTCTTATTCTTTATTTATTTTTTTGAAAAATATCATACTAGTGTAAGATCTTTATTGATTTTATTTTCTTAATAATATTAGTACACATTGATAAATCTTTTGATTTAATATTTCAAAATTAAATCTTTTATAGTATTTCAGGTTTTTTTATATGTGCATTCATATTTCATAATCGTAATTTATGGACTTATGTCATATATGTTTTTATAATTGAATAGTAAACATTATGATTAATTATTATTTTATATTATGCTTCAATATTATAAGATTTTATAATCAAGATTATGATAATGCACCATTGCCTCTTGCGATAAAAGAACGTGGTTTGTAAATGTTACATCTTCTTGTTACGGCTAAAGCGAGTGTCATTATTAGTGAAACCTGAATCGAGTTGATTTGGGGGTGGATATAGGCATAGATTAGGCCAAATCACCTAAAAATATTTTGTTTATTTTAGTTTCTTTGTTATTGTGTAATGTATGAGATTTTTCTTATTTAATAATATTTAATTAAGAACATATTTTAAAAAAATTATCTAAATTATTTTTATTAAACATAATATATTTTATTTAAAAATATTTTTTAAAATAATTTTTTTTTATTTATTTTATATTTTTATTTAAAAAAATTATTAAATCAATGATTTTATGATTATCAAGTTTTCATTTAAGAAAAGATTTTAAAAATAATAAAAAGTTCAAAGCATGATTCATCTCTTTCTTATGCATTAGTTAAGCATAGATTACATTAGTCTTGACATAGAAAATAAAAAGATATACAAGAAAATTATAATTAGGGTTTTTTAAGTTTACCTCATTCAATAGTCATCTTGATTTGCAGTCCCATCAACTTTTAACTAAGCCCTTAAGAAGATATTCTTGTTACAATGGAATGTTTTGAGTTATTGGATTTTCATTTAGATCTAGACTGCAAGGATCATAGTATTGGAAGGGACATAATGTAACATTTGTTTGATTCCATTAATTAGTAATATATGTCCTCTTAGAGAGTAAGGAGCATTGAGTGGAGAGAGAGGAGAGAGTAATGACAAGAGGAAAAAGAAATGAGCATTCATTATAAAGGAAGGAGAAAGAAATAATAAAGGAGAAAGAGAGGCATTAGATATAACGAGAAGAAAAAGAGATGGTGAGAGGAGGGAGAGAGAGGACATTAGGTGTAAGAAGAAAAGAAAGAACAACTACAAAATTAAGGTGAGGGCATCAAGCAAAGAGAGGAGAGAGACACAAGTAAAGGAGAGAGAAGGTAAAGCTATTAAGTAAAGAAAGAAGAACAACACAGCTAGAGAGAGTGTATGAGGCATTAAATAGAGGAATCAGAGGAGAGAGAGAGAGACAAGGGTAAAGAGAAATTTAAGATAGAAGAGATAACGAGAAGGTTGTTTATGCTTGTCATAATAAATTTATGTTCATGCATATAATAGATCTTATTCTAAAAGGTTTTTAAAAATCATCCAATAAAAAAAAATAATTTATTATAATAAGAGTTGAAATAAGTTTTGAGTTACAATTATTAAGAAAGCAAAATGACTAGATTAATTCTATAACTTAAAAACTAACGAAATAAATAAAAATTGGAATAAGCTTAAATAAGGGAATTAAAGCAAAATAAATGTTTTTTTGAAAACTTTACCATTATCATAAATGACTGTTAAGATCTAAACTGACCTATTTCAAAATAGTTATTTTAAATTTATTTTTCTACTTTTGTTAAGTTTTTATTAGAGCTCTTGTCCAAGACTTGTGATTAGCTTGAGTCAATTACTTCATACGCTCTTTTACTTCCTCTTGTGGTTCTTTACTCATACTCGTATCACATTAATTCCAAATCTTTCATTGATTTTGTAGTTTTGTGGACTATTGTAAACCTTCTTATCACATTCTCTTGAGCATTGCAATGTTGGACTAATTTGTTTCTTTCATGCTTGCCAACATTGTTTAGCTTGAAGATTTATTTTTATGCCCTTTATTAGTCTCTACCGCTATATTCTTCTTTTTTAAAAATATCAAAATCATCTAACTTTTTCATCGTGGTTTAGATTTAAACTTTTTTATTATAGTTATTAATAAATATAGTGTAGCTTTTAGGTCATAAATTGATGATAATGAGCATGTGCCCATATGCTTGTATGAACAATGACAAGTCTGTTGGATTATTATACCTAACTCATTTTAGAGAAACTCATTAATGTTTTATTAGAACATAATATCTGCACACACATATTAGTGCTTAACAAGGTTTAGATTTAGTACTTAGTCTTTCTTATCTCTATTTTGCTATGATTGCTCTCTTCATGTAGAGTTTGAGCAATTACTAATAAAAACTTTTATATATTATCTCTAAAAATGATAAGATTTTTAATGTTATTGAACTGATAATATGAAATGATAAATCTCCTCTACTCTAGATAATACCATTTGTTATTCAGCATGCATCACGTGTAACTTAGTTCGTAATTTGTATGATTTCTTTCTTATGATATTGAAAGACTCATTATTAGGCATGCACATTTGTTTTGATTTTCTACTCTAACTTTCGATAATAATTCTTCAAATCATATAAGTATAAAATGAAAACATGTAACTTTTGAAAAAGTTCAACAAAATTGGCTATCATTAAATTTATAGATAAACTTTTTTCATGGTTTTGAACACTCTTTTTTTTGAGATATTTATAATCTCCTTTTAAATATTTTTTATGATAATTTCAACACATGACTTCCTTTTTTAACACAAAGTGCTACGACAGTTTGACAACCTCTTACTCAAGGTAGAATGAACCGATGAAAAAATCATGATCTTCAATTGATACCAAAATTTCCATATGATATGTGCATTTTGTCCTCCATCAATGATGCCCTTCAAGATGTTTTATTCAATTTCTGGTCACATTAGATGCTCTGGTGAGATTTGTTAACTTATTCCATGGAATTGATGGCCTGGAGCGACCTGCACGAAAACTTCTCATGATTTAAAAAAAAAAAAACTACAATAAAAACTGTGGGAACTGTTGCTGTTTGCATAATTTTTAAAAAGTATTTATTATATACTTTATTTATCTGAATAAAATTAAAATTTTCATACTAATTATTTAACACTAATTTATAGTTTTTTGTTTGCAGAAAAATAGAAAATTAAGTGGATAAAAAATGAGAATTATTGGCGCATTAATTGTATTTTTTTTGGATAAAAATAGAATATTGGTTGGTTTAAAAAATGATTCAAGAACGAAACCTCGATAGTTTATTTCATCTTCAGTCCCAAAACAAACTTTTTATCTTATAAATTAGAATTTTGTTGAATAATCCATTTCATGTTAAGTTTTTCTTTTTTTTTTTCTGTAAGTCAAATAAAATATCTCTACACCAAATGGCTTTGAAGAATTCTATGTTTAATTTATTTATAACTTTCAGAAGTTTCGTATTTGAAAAACAGTTTTTCTTGCAAAAATGCTTCGTTCAATTAAAAAAGAATTTTAGATGAAAAATGTTTCTTGCATTTTTATATAAAAAAACTAATACAAAAGCTTTTTTTAAAAAATAATGATTATATTTGAATAAGATAAGTGTTGCATGAATAATAACTTATTAACAGTTTGACAAGAAAGCTGTTAACTTTTTAAGTCTAATGTTCTTCGAAAGTGAATTTGTTTTTTTCAAAATGTCATTTGCAACAGCTGTCATTGAACAAACAAAAGTGTTTATTAAAGATTAAATTACACTTTATAATAGTCATTATACTTTTGTATAAATTGTTCAATGTATAGTTAAACAAAACTGCTCTTTTCAGGATTGAAATGGTAGTAGTTTATTATCAAACTAATGCTTGTTGAAATTCAAAAAGATATAAAATAAAAATAAAGATATAAAATAATGTTAATAAGATCGATAATAATATAAATGTCATGACAAATAATCTATTTGATGTCTTGCTAATAGATAAAGCCCGTGTAGAAAAGTTGGATGTAAATAATAACGATTTGATCATATTGGCGACTACTAAATATTTTTATTTTATTCATTTCAATATATGCAATTGATATCTCGACAAACAATAATAATAATATAATATGTTTTTTAAATCAATCAAAATATCACACTTTTATCAATGAATTTATGCAATAAATGAAACAATAATGTTAAATTATAGTTAATTCACTTATCTCAAATTTTATGTTACCTTTTAATCTCCATAGCTAAATCTTGAAGATATGGAAACTAGCAAAAGTTCATTACCTTCTAAATTTGATTACAAGCTAAACATATAATAAAAAGTAGAATGACAAGCAAATCAATAGAAAGTTTAGCTAAGAAATTATAGTACCACCAACCTATGCAATCTCAAAGCTATCATACAACAATGAAAACTATTATAATATACTTATGTCATACATCATGTAGAAACAATCACAAGTTTCTCTTATATAAAAATCTCTTACAAAACTCACAAATATAAAATATCCTCACTCAAAGACCCATGCTATACCATCTAGAAACTCTCCTCAACTTTGTGAACTTCTATAATCTAATCTATAATATACATAGATAATAAATATAATATACTCATTAGATATAATAAGTTACAAAAAAAATATAGTATGTAACAAGTAAATAATAATAAAATAGTAAATAAAAAAAATATGACATCCACAATGTATATCAATGAGCTATAAATACTTCATATATGTTATACCCGGTAAAATATTATAGGTTTAATCTTCAATAATTCAATTGTGGCTTGGATGATTTCAGATCGACAGTAGGATGAGCCAGGAGTTCAATTGGAGGCTATTGGAATTTCTGAAATTTTCTGAGGATTTTTCGGAGCACCGAGATTTTTTTTAAAAACCGGAATTTGGATTTTTTTTTTCTTTTACCGTGCATGAACCGGACCGGAGCGGTTCAGCGAAGGCGGGGCGGTTCGCCGAGGTGCGTTTGCGCGTGCGTTTGGATAAGCCGCGGATAAGCGGATCGGACGGGCGAGATCAGCGGGGGAGATAAACCGGCTGATTGGGTGTTAAGCGGCGTTTTTGGAAGGTCAACCGGTGCTTAATGGGTCTTAACGGGTTATTACCGGTTTAAGCTGGGTATTTAACCTAAACTATTCGGCTGTTAGGGTTTCGAACGGCGACTAGAGGCGAAGTGTTCGCGGCGAACGGCGGTAATTTCCGGCAGCCTTCCAAGGGGCTTTTGGTAACCGGAGGTTCGCGGGATAGAGGCGAGCATTTTGGTACCGGTTTCTTTCGGCGAGGAGCTGCAGTTGATCGCGTGCGAGCTTCACCGTCGCCGGCGACGAGCAAAGGTAGGAAATTCAGTTTTAAATTAGTTAATTAGTAGAAATTAAAAGCATGGAATATTTTGCTTAATGAACACAAGCATGTGGATGAAAAATCGGACTTAGTTGAATGCTAATCTGCGTCTTTTACAATTTTTGGATTTCTGGAAAATTTCCCATTTCGCCGGAAAATTTAGTTAATGCTTAGGAACATGTTAGGGATTTGTATTATCAGTTTGCAATTGAATTAGTTAATTAATTGTTGGATTAATCTTACGGCAATGGTGTACGGGCGAACTCTTTCGGCGGAAATTTTAAATTAGTGGCATTATTGAAACATTAGGATAGTACGAACATCGAATTTTGTTTCTCCTTGTTCGCGTTCGCCGGAAATCGACGGAAGGAATTGGATTGGTCGGCGATTGCTTCAGTTAGGGTTCGCGGGCGTCGGACCGAGGAAGGAGAAGGGTTTAGATTAATTACGAATTTATTTAAGTAATTAATGATATTTATATAATATTTATTAGTAATTATATTTATTTAAGCATCGACCGATTAACGGATTATTAAAGAATTTGGTTCGGCGGTGTCGCGGTTCAGCGCGAGGTTTCAGAACCGACAGCGAAAACCGGTTCAGCGGGATTCGGCGCGGACGAACGGCGCGGAGGAAAATTTAATTCGGAAATTAATCCGAATTTTCGGAAAAAAGATATATGTGGAATTTAAATTTTATTCGGAAATTTATTCCGAATTTCGAAAAATGGATAAAGGGCAGAACTTGATTTTGGAAATTAAAATTTCCTGAAGTGAGGAAGAGGTGATTTTTGGAAATCACGTAGCCAAGTTGAAATTGACTGTTGGAAATTACCTATAAATTCAGTGCAGCTGGATCAGTTGGAAGGAAGTGTGACACTTGGGTGTTATCAGAATAGTCAGAATTTTGGTACAGTTTGTGTTGCTTGGATGGCAATGACATGGATTGAGTCAGTTTACTCAGTGTTGGCATATTTCATGGATTGGCATACTGGACCGGACTACTATAGGCCCTATATAATGTTTTAGGGTAGTTGTGGTAGGTAACTGTGCGGTACAGACTTAGCTTTCACAGTATACATGTGGACTGGTATGCGCCTTGTTGTATCTGGACACATGTTGCCGAATCTTGGAGTTAGAGCTTGACAATGACTGTAGGGGCGTGAGCTTCTATGGAAATTGTTGGAAGAGGACTTCTTGGGACGGTGGCTGAGTCGATCTCTTCTGGTCCATGAGTGTAGGCCTGCGCGCCTGAGAGTGGCAGTGGCAGGGGTGACTCGCCGTGGCTAGTCAAGTGTGTAGGCCTGCGTGCCTGAGGGTGGCAGGGGTGTCTCACGTTGGCTAGAGATCTATGTGACTTGTTCTGTCTATAGTCTCCGGAAGATTGATTGACGAGAGACACTGCGGTGTCGGGTGCTAGGCGTTGTGATGCGTGCACAGAGATGGGCGTGTCCCGCTGGCATGCTTTGCCTAGGCGCCATGCGTGCGCAGAGATGGGCGTGTCCCGCTGGCATGCTGCCTGGGAGCACAGAGGAGAGCTATTCTGTTGTGACTGGGGGTGACTGTGGTTGGTCAGAGTCTGAGACTGAGAGTGCCTTTCCACCCTACATTGTTATGCTGTATTCCTATACTCTTGCTATTATCCTTCTCTTGCATGTGAGTTTTTACTAGCTGTCTTTCCTACTGGGCGTAGCTCACTCCTTTATTATCTATATTTTTCCAGCGGCTCGACAGCCTTGACGCCACCCAGATTAGGTGGGATCGTGGTCAGCAGGCTAGTGGAGGATATCTGATCTGTGATTTTCTGAGACATTTTGGTTAGTGTGATTGATACTATTGGATGTATTCAGGGAGACTGTTATTCTTATGTCATGTAATATGTGAGGGTGATTCTGACTTATGTATTTAGTTGGATGATATTGTATTTGTTGGACTTGGATCTTATTCTTGTGATGTAGTTTCCATTCACTGTTTTACTTTATTGTCTTGGTGGTATAGTGTGTGGAGTGCCATATTTTATCTGAGGATGTTATGTATTTTATTTTTGATGGTGAGGTCATTACATGACTATGGAACTTAACCGTGGGGATTCAGACTTCTATTAGATCGGTTCTCCTACCGGTATGGGTTAGGAGTATGGGGTCTAGTAGGAGTAACATTGCGCGAGTCCATCTGTTAATTCAGGAGTCATGAACCTGATTTGACGGTGTACCCGGGAGATGGGATCCACATTGTTAAGGAAAGTAGGTGTGTAATGATGTGTTATATCCTATGTTTTTCGTAGGCTACTCAGGTTGGTATGGGACGATCTGAGCTGTCTATATGTAAAAAAAAAAAAAAAAAAATATGCCAAAAATCAGCCTAGGAAAAAAATGGGGTGTAACAATATATATTTATATATAATATATTAATGTATATATTTAATCATCATATAATACTAATATATATAGTGCTCATATCATCTTTATTTTGTTTGCTTTCAAATTCATATTCTTTTTCATCTTAGGATTCTAATTTTTAAATATAACTACTATCCCCACTTCATAAGATTCAATATCATATCTCTATGATACCAATCATAACTTAAAACTTTTATCAAAAGTTGATCAAGTCACCAAAATATATTTGTCATTAATCATTGGCTTGTACTGAAGTATTATTGATAATGGGTCTTTATATATCATTGCCTAGCACCAAAGTGCTTACAATATTAAGAATGAGCTTAGATGTTATCTATTAATCTTTCTAATATCACCTTACACACAATGTTAACAATAGTGGAGTTTTTACTTATTATTGTCTAACACTAAAACACCCATAATAATATGGGTTATATCATCATATAAGGTACCTATAAGATAAGATCATATAAAAAATCTCATCATCTATTTATTTCATCTTTCTCATAATCTTATAGATCATCATACTTATTTGATCAATCATTCTCTTTATTTTATTCATTCTCTTTTTTATTTTATATTTTGATACTTATTTTATATATATATATAGGAGAGCACCACATGGGTCTATAGGAGAGCACTAATGATTAAAGCATAAATGTCATAATTAGAAGATGTGATTTAATAAATTTGTTAAGTTTTTTTATTTATTATATGAGAAAAAGACATAAAAATGAGTGACATGACTCTTAGCTATATAAGGTTATGTTGGAAATGCATATTTTAAAACTTTGTCTAAAAAATTGATCTTTATTGAATAAAAGATTTTATTCACTTTAGCATTGATTTTAAAAGAAAAGTATTATGTGAAAAGAATTTTCTTTGGAAAGATGTTTTGTTATTGCATGTTTTTAAAAGAAAAAAAAATGAAAATGATGATGTGGCACCAAAATAAGGGGAAAGTCGGTGAACGGTCGCCACAAATAGTGTATCTTATCTTTAGTTATTTTTTTTATCTATTTCATGGCTTCCTTTATAAAATCTGAACCAATAAATTAGCCTTCTTTGCCCTCAAATAAACATAAAGGGGATTGGCATCTTCTCTCCTTATAATGAGTAATTGTGATGCTAACTTGGAAGATGTTATTATAAAAATATTCAATTAATAATAAATGACTCTCTCAATCACCCCCTCCTCAAAATATCCATTACAAAAGCCCATATTAAGTCCTCATGTGTATTAATGGTTCTTCTAATTTTTTTCATCAATTTAAGGGTGGAAGGCCATATTGAATCTCAATTGAGTTCCAAAAACATGATGTGTATTTCTCCAAAATTGAGATATGAATTTAAGTCTTTATTAAAAATAATTACTTTTGGAATTCCATACAATCTCATAATCTACTAAACATAAATATGGGTCAAAATTTCTATAGAAAGGTTAAACTAGTATGTAGAAAATGTATAGATTTAGTCAATCTATCTACAACTACTTATATTAAATCATGTCCTATCAAGGTCATCGATACCCAAACAACAAAATCCATAGTTACACATTTATATTTCCATTTAGGAATTGTAAAACATTGTAGCAATCTACTAAGTTTTTACTACTCACTCTTGATCTATTAGCAATGAAGCTATTTCTTGATCCATTTTGTCACATCTCTTTCATACCTAATCATTAATAACTCTATTTTAATTCTTGGTATATTTTATTACATCCTATATGGATAAAATATTTGAAATTATAAGCCTCTAATAATAACAATCACCTTAATTACTGATCAACAGGAATAAACAACTTGCCCTAAAATATCAATAAATCATGCTCATTTAAAAAAAATAATATTTTCATCCATCATTAGCTCTTTGAATTAGCTTTTGATATTCCTCATCTTAGAGTTGATCCTTCTGATAGAATCAATCCAAACTAGCCTTATAAAGAGTTGAAAAAACCCAAAATGACATGTTATCCTCCTGTACCACACCAATCGCTCTGTCATTTTGTCACTCACGATTATCCCCCCTTGAAACTCATGACCAGTTTGGAAACTACTTAATTTAATTAATTTTATAATTTTTATTTATTTTTTAAAAATTACTAATAAACTTTTGAGGTTCTTATAAATAAGAATGTTCACCATATTTAAGATAAAAATTATAAAATAAAATTTCTTTTATTTGTGTGATTTTATTTTTGTGAATAAAGAGTATGCACCCAACTCTAGTTGAAAAGATTACAACTTTATTTTTGAGAGAGATAAAGATTGAATATAAGAGATTTTCTATTATAAGAGTTGATAATCAAACCCTTGTAAGAGACCTTCTATTGGGAAATCTAATAACCAAATAAATTTTTGCTTTCATTAACACCTATAAGATTTCACCCACTATTTCACTCTCTTGATCTAATCATTAAAATACCACTCTTCTTAACAAGATTTCAAATTTTAGCTTATCATCTTGTTACTCTTTTAACCAAACTTTTCTACCAATACAAATCACTACGACATCATCATTTTCTCTCTTTGGTGTCTCAAAGCCAATGCCTACAAAACTACAATATATCATCACTAAAAAGGTGTACTTGTTTTAATAACTTTTATTTTTTAAATAGTAATCTAAAGTTAAAGTTATTCTTTCTTCTAAAGTACTTCACATAAAGTTTGTCTTAATTTTTCTTATTTTATATTTTTGAAATTGAATGTGACGAAAACCACTTTGTAAGACTCTAGTCTTAATATGTTATCACTTACTTTAATTAATAATCTACGCTAAAGTTTTAGACGTCAATTTTTAAATAATTCTAAAATATCACATATGCCACATAATCTTAATTAGTACACAATATACTTTCATTTTTTTTAATGATTTTGTAGCTATTTATAATATTATATATTTAAAATTAGACTCTAATAGAAGTTTAAATATATCTATATCATAATGTTGACTAGAAGAAATTATATTAACGACTATAAAAGAATGTATATTGAAACTTTTAATAAAAGAAGATTTCTCCAACATGACTAGAAGAAATTATATTAACAACTATAACAGAATGTAGATTGAAACTTTGAATAAAAGAAGATTTCTCCAACATGGATTGTCAATGATTAGAAATGTAACAGCAAAGTTAGAAGAAAATATTTTGGTCGATAAAAGCATTAAAGGTCAATGCTTGTCATAATTTGAAATCCCAAAATTATTGACATAATTTAAATCATTGTTGTTAGCTTTATATATTCATTAGTAATTTAATATGTTAATGATAAAAAACTATGCAAAAGATTCAAAAGTTTATCGTTTATGGAATATAACAATAATTTAAATTGATTTGCATGCTATTAAATTACAACAATGGCTCAAAATGATATTGTTTTGAGATTTAGTGACCACAAAAGTGTTGTCATTGTTGTATTTTTCATAGCAATAGTCAAAACTAATTTTTATTACAAAAAAATATCATTCATTTGTGTTGATTAGTTTTATTACAAACAAGAAGGTAATGTTTGTCATACCAAATTATACAATAACAATCAAAGAAATCTACATAAATTTAAACCATCAATATGAGTCACCTCTCTCTTTTTCTCCTTTGTGTTTTTTTTATCAAAAGAATTAACATGTTTTCTCTTTATTCAAAACAAACTTTATTTCGTCATCAACTGATCATGCTAAATTTTGGATGAACATTAAAAAAAAAAAACTAAAAAAGGAATAAAACATAAAATAATATTTATGACTTAATTTTGAAAAATTTTACATAACGAATAAAGCCTCTTTTTATTTAGTTTGACATCAAACTTTAGAAAATATTTTTCCAATAAATTATCATACCACAAACAACAAACAAGAACAATATTCATTCTTTTTTCTTTTTCTCTTTTTTTTTTTGCTTTGTTCTTTGGTTTTCTAATTTCTTAATTCGTGGCTTTCACCCATGGACAAGCAAGCTCTCATTGTCTTTTTCTCACCTTCTCGCACCAATTTTGTTCTCTTTCATTCCCCTTTGATGTATAGTAATTTCTCTCCACTTCACCTCTTGCTTTTCCAAATAGCTATCCATCGCTATGGGTGGAGGGAAGAACAAATCCTTGTTGATTCCAAGTGTTGATGTTATCAAAATTGGCCTCTCTTCCCTTAGAAGCTATACCATGCCTAAGGGGGTCCCCCTTCTCCTTGTGGAATTATCAAAGAAGTGCATCTTTTCCGAGCTTTTTCTTGGTCCTTTCCTTGCATGTTCCTTCCTCTTCATTGCATTCAATGTTAACAGGGCTTAGAGGTATTCAGCCTCCTTTGTTGCCTTTCCAATTTGTACTGTGGAGGTCAATTATTTGTTGGTATGGCTTATCATGATGTATATTGTCAATAAACTTCTTATTGTTTTGATTCTTTAATCTAAATGACATCATGAAGAATAAACTATATTTTTTCTATTTAGTTAGATGAGAAATAAATTTTGGGATTACAATACCTAGATAAATTACTTATATGTACAAAAATTAAATAAAATATCTCTTTTAAGTTCAAAATTAATATGATATATATTATTTTTCTAATTCTATAAGAAAATTTAAAACGAGGTTCTATCATCAATTTATTTATTTGGAGGGCATAATTTTATGTTTCAGTAATTCTCTGTCCACGTCAATAATTTTTTTTTATATAACTCCTTTTAATTCTTGTGAGCAAATAATTGTCCTACACCATAAATTTGGGTGGCCCTTTTTTATCTTTTTTTATTTTTTTAATAAATCATGCACATTATTATCATGTATTTTCACAATTGGCAAGTGCTATTCACTCGAATGGAATCAAACTTGGGCTACAAATTGCCCTAAATATTAAAAAATAATTCATGAAAATAAAAATAAAAAACTTTTTTCTGTACTCATTTACTAGAAAAATTTTACACATCAAATTTTTAAAAATATTTTTTTATACAATATCACTGAGATGGCCTTCTAAATTCACAAAAACACGTTATTGTGATGTGTTTTTCCCAATAGGCATTTCCTGATCCTGTATGGAATCAAACTAGGGTTACACATTACCCAAAAATATAAATAAATGTATTTTTACACTAAAATGTTTAAAAATATATTTTTATGCGATATCATGCTGTTTTATTCTCTTTTTTAAACTATTTTTTTTTTTTAACTCAAAAGAATATCTTATCAAAAATATTTTTATTTTTTAATTTTTTTTAAAAAAAATCGAACTAATACACTTGTATGCAATCTTGCCCGTATAATTCAGATTTGAGGAGAAATCCAAAGGGCAAACTGCCATGCCCTTTGGGGAATCACAAAAGGCTCAAGAAAAGAGAAACAAATCTCTATTCAAAGAGCGTTGCACTAAAAATTGAATGTTCGTTTGTTTCGCGTTTGTAAAAGTGCTTATTCCTTTAAGCAGGGTTACCAAAGTATTATTATAAGTTTTACTATTAATACTTTTTAAACAGTTCTGTGTATAAGCAATTAGCAACAAAGGAATTTGAAGATTTCTTTAGTTTAATTTTTTGTACGTTACTAGGTGGAACAGATCTACTGATAATTATTTAGTATAAAGAAAAATGCAATAATAACATTAATACGAAAAAAAGAAATTAAAATAGTCATACAAAGAAAGAAAGGAATCCGTTCACATTTCTCGCATAAGATATCACACAGAAACAATTGCCAGCCAGCTTTCACTACTGCTACCCACATGTCGTGCTCAATCCCTCAATTATAATTTAACCTTCTTCCTGCCATGATTCTATCCATGGCATGGAGACCTAAACCCTTAACCCCACGCCCAAATCTTTCCAAGGATAAAAAACACCTGTGTTAACTACTTGGTTTAGCTAACCCCTTCCCTCTTCGTTGTGATCGTTGGACAGCATAAAAAGGCCGGGTCTTGGACGGTGGTATTGTTTCGAGCGCGTCCGTCTCCCTTCGTCCTCTTCCCTTCTGCACTAATTTCTCTATCGATGACCGTGCACGCGAGAGCACGAGGCGAGGAGGCGCCGGAGCTGGATTAAATTAATTATGTTTTCTTCTCTCCCCTGCTTGGCCTATTAGTCCGCTCTCTTTGGGGCTCTCCTCTTCTCTTGCTGCAGAGTTCTTTTATCTTCATCTAAGGGATAAGACCGCGATGGCCTTGCAAGCGCAATATCCGGCGAACCTTGTGCTGGTCAACAGGTACTGTTTCGTGATGGCTTCTTCTTCCTCTACGTCGCATGTTTTGTGGGTTTCGATCTCTCGGGTGATTTCTAGATTCTGGGTTTGCTGAGCGTAGAGCTGAGGCCGAGAGGAACGGCAAAGATATTGAAATGGAGTTGCCCCATCCTCCTTTGTTCGAACAATCTGCCGCCGTATTCTGCTCCAATGGAGGTATTTTAGCGTCTGCTCTGTTCTGCATCAAAGATCATTTTTTTAAAAAAAAAAAAAAGATGACCATCTCATAGGTAATGCGAATCCGAGGAAGAGGGGAAGAGGGCCGGCCACTACAGTGGTGGGGAAGCCATTTGAAGTGGCACCGCCTCCGCAGCAGCAGAAATTCTTTTCCTTGCAAGCGCAACCGGCGATGCAAGCAGCTCTTTTAACGCCGGCTTCTATGTTGGGTCTCCAATCGGGTACTACGCCGCCCTTAGTCTCTACCGGCCTGCGCCTGGCCTTCGACGAGCAAAGCCAGAGTCATGTCCACGCAGAACAACCCATTTGTCCCGTCTCAGCCTCCTTATCCGTAGACCTCCTCGCCCAAATAAACCAACAGAAGGATGAATACGAGGAGTTCCTCGTTGCCCAGGCAAACCACCTCCTCTGCCCCGTAATTTCTTGTACATTCATTGTATGCTGATTTTCCCTTTATTTCACTTGGTTTCCAGAAGGAGCAACTCCGACGAGCCTTGGCCGAGAGATGGCAGCGACACTACCGGAGTTTACTCGCAGCGGCGGAGGAATCAGCAGGTAGAAGACTGCACGACAAGAAAGCAGAGATCGAATCCGCTTCGCGTCGCTGCGCCGAGCTCGAGAGCCAACTCGTTCGCCTCCGCACGGAATCCATGGCCTGGCAATCCAAAGCCATGGCCGAGCAGGCCACGGCCGTCTCCCTCCATGCCCAGCTCCAGCAAGCTTCGGCTGCTGCTGCCTCGGCTAAGGGGCAGGCAATAGAGGAGTGCTGCGAAGAGTCGCCGGTGGAGGATGGAGAATCGGCCTACGTCGACCCGTTCCGGACCCCGGGAATGCCGGAGCGCCCGTGCCTGTCCTGCCGTCGGAATCCGGCTTCATTTGTTCTCCTCCCATGCCGCCACCTCTGCCTCTGCTTCGCTTGCGAGTCCGCCTCCGCTGCCGGAGAGAGATGCCCAGCCTGTGGCTGCTTTCGGAAAGGAAGCCTTCAAGTGTCCCTCTGCTAAAACCAATAATGACGAAATAAATAAATAACGCCACGGTAACAAAATTGGAGAATTAGGTAAAAGTTGGAGCATGAAGTGTTTTTTTCCAGCTTTAAAAATAAAAACTTGTTGCGTTTTCTCCCAAAAATATGTAACTTTTTGTGTGGAGTCATGCTATAATATTCTATCCTTTCTTAGAAAAATAAACCGCTTAGCATTTTAATAGCAGTCCAGTATCTCAATATGGAGTTTTAAGCAACGAGACAATGCAAATATTTAATATTTTATTTTAAAATCAATTTAATAATGTTTTTTCGAACTTTACCAAACAGCCATTCTAATTTTTATTCTTTGATTTATTGGGATAGATTGCTCAATTTCTCTGTAACAGTGGATTTATGGGAGAATTTTCAAAGAAATTCTATTCTTAAACTACTGTTCTTGAATGATCTGTACCGAATGGCCCGTGAATGCATAAACCATCGCGTGGGGAGCCAAGGCCGGGAAAGGCGCAATCAAACCCAATACGGAATCCGTTCGCGATCTTTATTTAATGTTGGTGTTTGGATGCGAACGGTGCGGTGGAATTAAGCGGCTGAACATCGCCACGGTTCGGACTGTGTGCCACATCGAGGTGGGTCCAAGCGCCGAGCAGGTGCGTTTGGTTCTCCCTTCTACCGCTCAGGGTGGCACGGTGGATGACTTGAGGTCAGGCATTGCACGTGATCCGGTTCAGTGTCGTGTAGTATGGACCCGGTTCAATGGTCTGGCCCGGTTAATGGTCTTTGCCACTTTGCTGATAGGAATCTTTTCTGAAAATTAGTTATTCACGGCTACGATTCCAAAAATTAGTATATTGCAAGCTTTTTGCTAAAAAGTCAGAGCAACAATGAAAAATATAAAAATAATGATTGATTATTTTAAATATAACTATACTAAATTTTAGAAGATGCAATTTGATTGAAGATATGCTATATCACAGGAAACTATAGCAAAAAAGTTTGGCATTACATTTAATCTCTTTGATGTTGGTGAGGAACATGGCTTTCAGAAGTATAAATGAGAAATCAATAGCAAGTTTAATGATGATCTTAGAAAATATATAGAAAAAATTGTGTGTTAGATAAGGTTCATTTGATGAATCGTTTATTTTTGAAGATATCTGAAATAATTTTTATGATATTTCAGTTTCATTAGCTAATGTGATCATAATTGAGTTTGAGTATGTCAGAAGTCTTATCTCTTTTTTGTTTAAAAGCTCACCAATTGTGTTTCCATTGAGTACTTCTACTTAAAAGGAAATTCAATCTGCAAAAAATTTGACAATTGGAAAATATTTGTTAGATAAAATCTAGTAAAACCTTTTGGGTTGATGTGAATATTGAATGCAAAGGTAGAGGATATGTGAAAAAGACAAGAAAACAAGTCAAAGCTTGAAGAAACAAATCAAAGGCTTAAAAGAGCACTTATTTGTCAAAATTTTAATAATTAAAGCCATCTACCAATGAGAAAAATGTCCTCACAAAACTATTGCAATAAGTGCTGCATAATTTTTTGCAAGAGAATTTCATTAAAAAGCTCTTATATTAAATAGGAAATAGAGGATGCTCAATAAGAGAACAAGTTGGCACTAGGTGACAACAATCGAGGAGGCATAATTAGCAATGAGGACTCTATCGCAAGTGTAGTTGAGGAAGACAGTAGAGATGCGATGACTGACAATGGCTTGAAACAAACAAAGCCTCGATCACCAACAAGTGCACAACTAGTAGGAATAGGCCAACATGCAAGTAAGATCTAGATTGAACCATGAGAAGTGGACAGAAATCTAACTCACTACAATGGCATCAATGTAAGGTATTATGATGACATGGTGATTTGGGGTTTTGTTATTTTAGTATACTTGAATTTATGTTTAATACGTTAAAAAGATTTAAGATGTTGGACAAAGTTTGTTGCATTAGTTTCTTAAATTTGAGATGAAGAAAAACGTTGATAGGGTTTTAATCTTACAAAGAAAATATGCAATATGTCTTATCAAAAGATTTAACTTGTTCAATTGCAAACAAGCGACAATGCCTATGAATATAAATAAGAAGCTACTACCTCGAGATGGTACAATAGAGGCTATTGTTAAAGACTTCAAAAGCTTGGTAGGAGGTTTAATTTATTTGATTCGTATAAGATTATGCATTGCATTGTTTTAGTATAGTTTTTAGGTTAACATAAAAGCTCACAACACATTACTTTGAAATAACAAAACATGTTTCAAGATATATTGGTGATATTACAAATTATAATATATGATATACTCAAATTTTTAATTTCAACTTGTGTAGTTTTAGTGATAGCATTTGGGCAAGTTCATTAGATGATAAAAAAAGCACTTCATCTAGTATCTGAAATCTTGGTTCAAGTGCAATCACATAGAGTTCTAAGAAACAAGCTATGACAATGTTAGCTTCTCTAAAACAAAAATATGTTGTAGTGACTTTTATAGCTTATCAAGAAATTTACCTCAGAAGAATTTGCATAAATCTTCATCAAAAGCAATACAATGTGACTAATATTTTTTGTGACAACAAAGTAATAATTGCAATGACAAAAGATCCAACTTTCCAAAAAGAAACAAAGTATATCATCTGTCAACATTTCATCTAAGACTTAGTTGCACATAATAAATTTAGTTGAAGCATTACAATACTAAAAAACAAGTGGTATATAAACTAACAAAGAAACTCTCATGAGACAAGTTTGTTTACTTTGAATCTTGTTGTACTATTTATGATTTTGAGTGAAAGAATTTGTTGAAAAAATAATTCAAAAATAGTAAATCCAAAATTTACTAACAATGTAGTGTGTTGATAAATAAATTGAGCCAAACTTTGTCCAAACTTTTAGGAGTTGGTTAGTTGAGTCAAGCCATGATTTATTATAATGATTAACATAACTATTTTTTAGTTATTCTATAAACCTATTTAAAATTTCATTGTTAAGAAAAAAGTGTTAGTAATTTAAATTTTTTATTTCTTGTAATAATAAGGGTGATTAAGAACAAGGGGAATTAAGTGAGTGGCACGATAATGGGTAACTATAGGTGTGACAATAATGATAGTCCAAGGTAGCATGTAGTGAGGAATTGAGTGGTGGATGAAGCAGTTGGAGGGTGCATGGTGACAATGGTTGCAACGATGAGATGTGAACGAAAACAATAGAGGCAATGTTAAATCACATTCTAGGTAGAGAGAGAAGATCATTGTACACTTTTTTGGGAGATTTAACTTGCGCACACATGCATGTAAATGTCTTGATGGTTTCCAATCTCATAATAACTAAAAACTTATTTTTATTCCACACAATGAGACCATAATATTGGTAGCAAATTGAAGCCCTAGTTGTAAAAAAACAAGATAATTCACAACTTAAAAATTAACAATATAACAAAAACTAATGAGAAAAGAAAGTGTACAAATTAACATCAAGATAAATCATCCAATCGAGTCAGTGACCAGAGTTGATTCTAGTAATGTGATTTTACCTCAAATTCTAATTAAGGTCATGAGATTTGAAGTCAATCATTTTGAGCCCTTCGTAACAACAAATTTAGAAAGATAAGATTCCTTAATAATTTTCTCATAAAGTTTGATATATCCTCTAATATACTTTTTATTTATTTTGTAGGGATTATTATATTTTTTACATTTCTTTGATCTATCTTTTGAGAGAAATTAGAAAAAATTCCTTGACATCCTTTGGATTTCAAAGGGGTTATAGTCTAATTTGAACTTTATGAATAATAGTCTTTTGTGGATTGTGCTTTACATAAATAAAAACGAGTCAAATTTTAAAAGATTGAAAAGAAAAAAGAAAAAAATATATATTTGTTCACACATTAAAGAATCACATTAATGTAAGATAATAATAAGCAAAGACCACATTATCATCAATACTTTTGTACAGAATGTTAGTAGATAGGGGTGGTATAATTTTGTCGTATGACCAACTACCAATAGAGGTTTAATGATATGATGGTGGTGTAGAGATATGATACATTATAAAATAATATGGATCGAAGATAACGGTTATTAGTAGAAATTAAGGTTTGTGAAAAGAAAAAATTTAAAAAAATAAGAAAATTTGTAAAATATGAAAAATAAAAAAGAAAGATGTGATATAACAAGTATTATAATATGAATAATATATGATATGAGTATTATAAAGTGTGACTACATATATATATGAGCATGAAGTATATAAGCATATATATGAACACTACAACATATTTTATATATTTCTTAAATATCATGCATTATTTATATTACTCTTATTTTTTATTTACATTATACTTACTATATTTCATAGTTCCTTAGTTTCTTATGGCTATTCTTTTTCATTTTAAGTATCTTTATGTTTATTACGTACTTACATTATAAAATATGGTACAAATATACACAAAAATGAGGATACTTATTAGCTTATAACATAAGGCTTTGGAGAGAGTATGTGTGTGTGATTTATATTAAGCTATATGAAAAGTTTTATATGAGATAGTTTGTGTCTATATCATTGTAAATAGAGATTATATAGGAATATTATTCAAGCTTTTATTAGAAGCATAATTTTATCTCCATTAAGTCTAGTTGTAATGATGTTTTATTTTTTTCAATGGGTTGAAAGCATCTATCAAGATTGCCTTGATCTCTTTTAAAATTAGAACTATGTTAAACTTACTAAGTGAGTACAACATCCCAAAAGTCAATGCAATTATATTAAATATATTTTGAAAAATTTAAATTATTAGAGATTTAAATTAACAAAAAAGATCATGATCTCATAAGTAAATAAAGATTTTGTGAGGAGAGATTTGTAGTATTTAAAATATAATAAAAATTAAGATTTATAATAATTTTTAAATTATCTAAATTTTTAGATAATTTTTAAAATGTTAGGAATTATTATATAATTACACAAAAAAATCATGCATCACTAAAAGAATATACATCTCAAAAGAGTAAGATAATTTGAGAAATTAAGTATGCAAATTTTTGAAAACCAATGACATCAAGTTGGTCAAAAATTATATTTTCAAAGAAGTGAAATGAAGTGTTAGATACTAATAAGGGTTCACTTACAAGTTTTAAAAAAATATCGATGAGTAATAAAAATATTGAATAGATTCATAAAATTATAAAATTTATTGGGATCTAAAGCATAAAATAATGATCACAAAATAATTTCCATAACATAAAAAGGAGGTGCCATGATTATGGAATTACAAGTCAAAGACGGTTTAAAGTAAATTTTTAATTAATGATTTTTAAGGATTTTAAGCTTTGAAAATCTTTATAAATACTAAATGTTTCCATACCTTCATGGGAGTTCCTAAGTTTTAAAACAAATATAGGAATTTAATTAATTTTTAAATTCATAAAACTTTCTAAACTTATTAGAGAAAGAATCATGCTTTAGATGGTTAATTAATTGACAAAAACTGCCAAAATATGGATAGTCGTGGCCATTCAAAAAAGACAAGTCCTTAGAACGATTAAAAGTGTCATTTAAGGAATATAAAGAGATGAAAAGGCGATCTGATGCATGAAACCTATAAAAGTGGAACTCAAACCCTACTAAGAGTTTTCTGAAAAATTGAGGAATTTTCTCTGATCATAAGATTAGAGATAGAAAGAGAAAAAGGAATTACATCAGAGGTATGCTTGAAATGAAGCAAGAAAATTGGAAAAAGAATCCTTATGGCCAAATTGAGAAAAATCATAGAAGTACTATAGGATATTTTGTAGCATGAAGAAGGCAACGATCATAGAATGACATAAGATACGAGAGTAATTCCAAGGTGAGTCCACTCAAACAAGAATTAAGGTAGGCATGATTACATATTTGTGTATCTACTTATGTAATGCTGCAATATATATAGCAACCCCTTAACATCAAATTTTAAGTATTTGAACTTGGAGATGTTTGTTATATATGTTATTATTGAAAAAATTAACATGATTGATTTCGCATGATACTTATGTGTAATTTCTCATATTTTTGTTTTTAGCGCTATTGCATTCTTTAATGTACCACTTACTATAAAACAAAATGCAAATGTTATAATCAAAATCACTAAAAGAAAAGATAACCAATTTATTTTAAATGAAGTTAACTAGAATGGAAAACGAAAAAAAGGGTAAAAACAAAGGTTGATAAAGGAAAGGTATTATTCTCAATATGAAAAGATAGATAGTTATTCAAAGTGATTATCATTTTAGAATTATGTGTTCCAACGATATACGAAAGGATCCACCCATTTAAAAACAAAGGAGCATTTTATTAAGGTTATTTTACTTAGAATGACATATTTCAAGAAGATAATCCAATCACATTAAAAAAGGTACTATCCTAGACCAATTGAAAGAACAATAAAATGATAAATAGATAAAGAAAATCATTAAAAGAAACTTTAGGTTAATAGAGAGTTGAGTAGTTTGAGCAATGAAAAAAAATTGATTTGTGTTTATTATATTTTATTACTTGTTTATTATATGATATTGACCCAACATTCAGCATGACCCAAAGCTTATTTGTTTTACATGCATATATATTATTTTGCTACTCACTAGTGATAGTTGGTTAGCATATACATTTTCTACCAATTTTAGGTCAAGATGAGACTTAACATACAACTACATGAGAGTGATGAGGGATAGCATCATGAGCCTAAGTTTAGATGTTGTTTTATTTTTATTATCAACTAAATAGTTGCTACATTAGTTCTCTCTTTATGTTTCATTATTTGAAACTTGGTTTTTAAAAGAGATGTAATAGTTTTCAGATTTTCAATTATTATTTTAAAATTAGTTTTTTATTATAAAAACTTTTAAATCACTTTCACTATATTTTAAAAATGGTTTTCAAATTTTGATCTTACAAATAATTTTTCATTGTTTTATTAATAAAAAATTTATTTTCAAAATTAGAATAAAAGTAAATTAAATAAATGATGGGGAGGAAAAGGTGGGTGAGGTTGCCACAACAAATAAGAATGGTAAAGTATGAACTGGAGGCTCATGATGTATACAAAGTAGTAGAAAAGAAGAAAGGTGCATCTTTGCTTGTTAAATTTTCAACTCCTTTAAAAAAAGTTCTAAAGAAGAAAAAGTTCTATGCATTTTGGCTAATTCATGCATAATAGGCAAGTTCCCAATGCTAACAATATCAAGGCCTCAATGTGCATATTATGGAAGATTCTATTAAGGAATTTGCTAGTCTAAAAAAGGAGGTCAACTAATGTAGTTAAAGCCTACATCTAAGGAAGATCAAGGGAAGCTTCCACCCCATATGGTTTTGGTCATTGAGCCAATAAAGGAGGTCCTAATAAGAGTAGCGGTGGTCCATCAATTCCAACATCAGGGAATGCATGCTGAGGCCAATCTATAGGTAGAGGAGACTAGCCCATAGTTTATGTAATCATTAAGTAGAACACTCCTCGTGCCATGGATGTGATCATAGGTATAATATTCTTTTAATAATTTTTAGTAATTACTTTATTAAATTATGGAATCTTTCATTCATTTATATCTTATTGTATGCTTAATCCATTATGCATTGAATTAAAAGAAACGCATAATCCTTTAATTGAAAACTACCATATGGAAGTAAGTTTTAGGTGGGAGAATTTGTTTAGAATAAGTTAGAGATAGGAAGTAAGACATTTTCTCTTGAATTGCTTATTTTATCCCTATCAGAATTTGATATTGTTTTGTATATTGACTGGTTTTATAAACACTAAGTGTTTATAAATTGTGTTGAAAAACAATAAACCTAAAAGTTTTAGGTATAACGAAAATAGTTTATTATGGAAACAGAAGAGGAACACTCGTTATTTTTTTGTTGAAGGCACAGAAGCTGTTGTAAAAAGACAATAAAGTGTTTTTGTTATCACTCATATCAACTAATGAAAAATTTTAAGGGACACATAGGATGTACTTGTGTTTTGTGAAAACCTAGATGTTTTTTTAAATGAGTTTCATTTCCTTTCTTTTAATAAAGAGATTGATTTTGAGATTTAGTTGGTAAAGATGGCTCAGCTTATATCAAAGACCCTTATAGATTAGTAGTTATGAACTTGGTAGAAGCGAAAATTCAAATTCAAAAACTATTAGATAAAGGGCTTTAATCACCTGAATGTGTTTCCTTGTGGAGCACTTATCTTAATTGTCAAAAAGAATAATGCTAGTTTATGGATGCATGTAGACACAAAGAACTTTAAATGTTAACAATCAAGAATAAATAGCAGTCAAGAATTGATGTTTTATTTGACCATTTACATGATTTTATTGTATTCTGCAAGATATGTTTAAGATCTAGGCATCATTAGTTGAATATTAAAGAGTAAGATATTGCTAAAACTATTTTCAAAACTTGTTATTGGTACTATCATTACTTAGTGTTGCATTTTGTTCTTATTAATGAACCTATAACTTTCATGAATTTAATGAATAAAATTTTCAAAAAATATTTGGATCCATTTGTGATTATTTTCATTAATGATATTCTTGTATATTCAAAATTTCATAACGATCATGTGAATCACTTGCATATTGTTCTATAGATTTTGATAGAACACCAACTTATGCTAAAGTTTTCTAGTGTAAATTTTGGTTATCTCAAGTAATATCTTTGGGATCAGGTTTATTTTATTGGATGGTCAGGTTTATTCTAGGTAAAATGATGTTTCAATAAATATTTGATAAACAGGATCATTGTAAGACATGCAACACACATGGCATGTACGTGGTGGGTCCAGCTCAATGGTCATGCGCAAACAATGGGTTTTATGTCACACGATGAATCTTACACTATCACTAAAAGAGCAATAGTGTGCATGTGAGTGTCGAAAGTCGACAGCTGCATGATCATGCTGAAAGCAACACCATTTGTGCATGGGCATTGTTGTGCTACCACATGCACACTCATGTTAACTCACACCAAAAGTAACACCTATGTGCTATATTTGGCATTGCCTAAGTTGGTCCATGCAATAGAAATGGATGTGCATACAACTAAAAATATGAAGTGAAAAAGAAGGAATTCATTATTATTGTGAGTAAAATATTGCATCAAGTATTGAGATATTTTAATTAGTAATATAACCTTCATCTATAAATAAATAGAAGAGTGATATAACAAAGTGGCTTATTTTGGAGGATTTTTGTTTGGGAAGAAGAAAAAGCAATTTTCTTGTTGTTTTGCTTGGTTTTGGTTGAAAATCTCTCTTTATCACTTTTCTTACAAATCATCCCTTGTTTTTTGTTGTTGTAAGTCTGAAATAAGATCATAATTGAGATCTTAGAATAAGACTTTTTACAAACAAATCACCCAAAATTAAGTTGCTCTATCAAATCATGTAATCGCCCATAATAGACTACTCGACCACCTATAAAACAACTATCAGACCATCTTATGAGCTTCTGATAGATTTGTTCTTCTTTTCTAGTACTCCATCAAACAACTCAATTAATCGATCTAATTGTCCCACAAAGACTTAGAGCTATATGTTTCTATACACAACCATAGTTTTCTTTCATTATAGTTATCCAAGGTCTTAATTACATCATAAAAACCTCTTTGCTCTCCTTTTCAATCCCAACACTTATTACACGTATAAGGCCTTTCACTTTAACAATTCTAAGGAAAATCATATTAAAATAAAAAAAAACTAAGCTTAAGGTGGAAGTTGATATTTTTTTTAAGTTTTCTTCACTATATCAACTTCTTTTCTTCAATCCTTCTCTTATGTGATGCCCTAAGATCATAAGAATCCTTTCCCATTTCTCTTTTCAGCTAATTTACAAAGTAACCACCTACTAATTAATTTTAAGGTTAATTATATCATTTACTATATATTTTAAAACCCTTATTATTTTATAAAAAATTTGGTCTTTGATTTAATCATTGATTAACATCCAATTTTAGTGAAAACAACTTCGTCAGATTTTGGGTATTTTTCTTGACGACATTACATATCTTTCATACCTCCTTTAAGAGTCATATGCACACTATGACAATTGTGACCTATTATTAAAATACTCCTTTATAATGAAAATTCTCATATTTATGAAATTTTAAGATTTTAAATATAATGTATTTATTTAGCTACATTATAAAGATATATATCTAATTTTTTGGGATATTATAATAATTGTTTAAGAGAGAAAAATTGAGGTTAAAATTGTGAAATTTGTAAGATTAGAAGGATGGTGAGTTTGTGAATAGCGAGTTTAATGCAAACTTGTGTTATGGCTTTATCTACATATATTATACCAATTTTCTATCATATTATAAAAATCTAACTCACACCAAGCAATCTTCATGCTGAAATCTTAGGAGAGTAACCTTAAGTCATTAAATCAAGCTCTTCAACTCTTGTTATAATAGATGCATAACCTATGATATAAGTACTAACGAGATTTATAACTTTAAAGAAATAATCTAATATAAAAAAAATATCACTATAAATAAGTAAGTATGATGAATAAATCAAACATCATGTAATAAACTATGATGATAATCCAAATAAATAAGTCTAAATTCATACTAAATTTCATGTATATACTAGAAGTAAGCCAAATAAAATAATAATATTGATTTTTATATTATTTTAGTTTCTAATATTTTATGTAATTATTAGACCTAATTTTGTTCAAATCATTATTCTCTCTAAATCTAATCATATCAATCAATGATATTCAATTGACATTCATCCAAAATATATAATTAAAAATATTAAATAAATATCTAGTTTAAAACCTAAGATCTTGATATCTAATACATGCCTAGCACCCATAAAATAGATATGGTCTAAATTCTCATATTTTGCGATCTAACTGCTGCACCATGTGTCATATATATATATATATTAAGGTCATAATACTCACACTAAATAAATATTCACCCAAAGATTGACAACATAAAATCCAACATGTTATGGCTAGTGTGTGAAAATAATGTCTTCAATAATTTATTTTTTATTTTTATTTGACAACCATGTAATACCAAATATAAAGTAGATATAATAATCCGAATGTTATTTTTAAAGTTGATAATCTATTTCATTTTAATTATTCTTTATATTTCGTTCCTTTCATTTTAATTATTCTTAATGGCATCATCTAACAAAGGAAGATATAAAACAAATAAAATCATGTAATTTGTAAAGTCATGTACAAAATATCATTTAGATCATGCTAAATCATAAAAAAATATAAGCATTTACTAACGTAGTTTGAAAGAAATCATATAAAATATAAAAAATTATATTATGATATATCACATATTATAGATTTATTTATATGAATATGAGAGTAAAGTATCTTTTTGAACCTCTAATCTCTATTGATTTTCTATAAAAAATACATTTATATTATTAACTTCATTATTGTTACATGTAGCAAACTTTTCTATTTAACTACACCTGATCACGTGTTAATTATCACATGAAATCATCAAGAATTTCCTCCATAAGTTTCCCAAATGTGTTCTTAGCTTTGAACTTTTTCCTACTTTTTGCCATTTTTCATATTTTTAGTGTTGTGTTATTATATTATATTTTTATTGATTTTTATTTATTTTTTTTGTTTAGTTTTATTTTTTTATACTTTCCCTTATTTTTGTTTATTTTATTTTATTTTTTTATTTTTCTCATATTTAACTCATTTATAATATCCTTTCCTCTCTCTTTTGACTTGAGTTTTCTCTCTCCTAAACTTGAATTGGCCAACAAACTAAGTGCTAATCTAAACCCAGTTTCTATCTCTTCTCTCTCCTTTATGTCTTATACATAGATTATGTTTCCTAAATTAAATTTGATTTTGGATCGATTTCTATAATGATAAATGCTTAATGACTTGACTCATGTGTTGGCATGGCGTGACACAATTCTACTTCTTGAGCCATAGTGGAACCCAATTATTTATCTCTCGTCCTCTCTCTCTTATGATGAACTTGATGTTTTTTAGCTTATTCTTCTAATAGAAATGGCTCCTTCTAATCTCATTCTTACTCCATTCATAGGAACCTAAAAGATTCAAATTTTAAAACAAATAATATTGATTGAGCCTTAAGTCTTACCTCACTCGAGACACCAAACAATGAGACAAAATGCTTCCCTCATGATCAAAGGAGGGTGACGAGACTTCCCTAAGTTCACTGTAGTCTTGACAGAGATGGCAATACCTTGCTTTGCTCATGACATGCAACTTCCAACTTACTAGAGTAAACCAAGCTTCACTCATTGGACTTATTTACAAGCCATGATAAAGGTCAATAAGTCTTAGCCACGTAATTCCTCAAAAGTCCTCATTTGATTAGGTTTGGGAAGTATGAATTGCAGAAAAAAAACCATTTATTTAAATTATCTGCACTGTTGTCACCAAAAATATAGTTCATGTGGGTTTCGACATGAGATTTTCATTAAATAAACTACAATTTATTGATTACAAATTCATCATCCATTATCTTGATTTTCTTTAAAGTCAAAATTCAAAAATTACAAATATTCCCTAACACAAATTGATATTTTTATATTTTCATAACTATCATTTGCTAATTGATTTGACCTAGGCCAAAATTTATGAAATTATAAATCTTTTTAAGTGACATTTTGAAAATTATAATTATATCTAAATATTTAAAATTTTATAATTAATTTTTTAATTCTTTAAAAATTATAAACTTAATGTCATTAAACTCATCTTATAAGACTCTTTTAATTAATATGCATAAAATAATATTTTTTTTATCAAGTTTAAGATCATAAATTTCTTATTATTTTAATTTTTTTAATAATTTTATATATAAATAATAGATTTTAAGAAATTAACTTGATCAAGTTCAACCATACATGTTCACATTTCGCTAGCTTGTCATTAAGGTTTCTCATCTTGAAATGAGTTAAAAATGAAAGGCTGTTACAACTTGGTATCAAGATGCTTAAAAGATATCATATAGATGACAACAAGAGAAGAAGCAAGGGTTTCTCATCTTGATATAGGCTTAAAAATAAAGAGATGCTACAGCATGGCATTAAGGTATTTAAGAGATGTCAAATATACTACAAGAGAATGAAGTTGTCAATAATTAATTCAGCATTATCAAGTAACATGTATTCTAAGCATTGTTCAAAAAATTTAAGGTCGTATATGAATTCAAAAATCTTTGTTCAATCATGATAAAAATTGTTAAGAACCCATGTGAATCATAAACTATATGAATCACTTGAATTCAACTAAACTTTGCTCCTTTTTAGTCAATCTTTTTATTTGATAAGTTAAGTTGAAATCTAACCCAAAGGCATAAACCTAACAGTCACATTCTTTGCATATTAAAGATTTTACATTATGCTTAATTTGAAATGTATAACTTATTTCATCTTTCTTAACAAAAAACTTTTTAAAGTAACTGTGATTTGAATAATCACATTTTGTTTAGTGAAAGAATACAATTTACTTAACAAGAATCAAATTTTTCATTCACGAACAAAATATATACAACTCAAGATGCATCTTATTAGAGAACTAAAAAAATGATGAAAAGATAACATTGAAAAAATTCTTGGTATTAAAAAACCTAATTAACATGTTTAAGACTGTGATTGTTAACCTAAGACTAATTACTGTGATGAGTGAACATCAAGTGATGTCTTGATAAATAAATCACAATATATGGAGCAGCTTCTACTATGCTTTTAGATGAAGGGATACATGTATGAGTTATCTCACATTGCTTACTAAGAGAGTGATTATAATATTTATATGAGATATCATAATCTTAAAATGTTGAAATACTTTTTTATGAATAATTTTAATATTTATATAAATGCCAATAGAATATTACAGGAATAAATTATTTATATTGGTTATTGATGAAGTGGTTCTAATATTTATATGAGATATCATAGTTTTAAAATATTTATGCACTTTTTAAAGACAAAACCCACTTAAATTGAGATAGAATAACCCAAGAGGATAATACTTCAATATAGCGAGACTAGGAATTACATTTGGTATAGAATTAACTCTGTACTAATTCAATGTGTTTCAAGGATAAAGTATGCAGAATTCATTAGGCCTATAACACTTAGGATTGAAGAGCGTAATAAATAAATACTAAGTGATGTCTCTAAAGAGGAATTACCAAACAATGAGCTATTCGTAATAAGCTTTTATGTGGAGAGGTACATAGATAAATTGTCAATATTGGCTATTAAAGGAATTATTTTAATATTTATATGAGATGCAATAATTTTAAGATATCAGTAAATTTTTTAAGACAAAACCCATTTAAGTTGGGATGTATCGACCTAAAAAGACAATATCTTAATATAGTAAAATTAGAATATTTCAAAATTGAAGCTATACATTGTCTTAAATATTTTCATATTGAAAAAATGAGGAGACAAGTTAGACCAAATAAGCAAGGTTCAATGTCAAAGGAATGGATTTATATTTTTTTAACTTAGTTTTGATGTATTCTCTTATAAACTTGTACACTCAATTTTCATTCAACTTAATAGTATCATTTACATTTCCTTGATCTATTCCCTAAGAAAAATTGTTCCTTGAAAGAAGGTTTTCTCTGTCGTTTGGATTCCAAATAGAAAAACTGTCTTATCGAGGTGCATATTTAGGAGGTTTATGACTTTAAAGGATGTATTGACAAGTTTTTTTTTATCTTTTTGATAGAGCATTATTGTTTGGAGAATCAAAGAGCAAGAAAGTTTCATGTGGCCATCATGCAACATCAAAGGAATCTCTCACGCTTGGATTCCTTGAAAAAAAAAAGTCCTTAGATGACGCCAACAACATCTATGGAAGAATCTGGTAGAAGGATAGGCACATCAGACTTGACAAAAAAATAAAAAAATAGAAGACATGATGCTGATTTTTTACAGTGGAAAGCATCTTTGTAGAACTGCAGATTTGACCCCAAAATTTGAATATAGAAGATAGCAACCTGATAGATATTTATAAAATTGGTAGGCTAATCTATGGTTCATATGCACGATTAGATTACTTACATTAGGCAGATTGCAGCTGTGGTCCGTTTGTTAAAAAGATGAATAATCTTGCTGGAAGCTTCATGCCCATTCATCCCTTCAAGAAGAGGAATATGTGCTGATGTATCCCCATCTTCGTTTTGTCAGAGGAGACTTGTCGGAAGGAAGGACCATCAACTATCTCATCAAGTTCGGTTTGTTCTGTAATATTTTATATGTTAGATGCCCTCTTTCTTAATTTCTTCGACACTTTTCACACTAAATTTCAGGTGTATTCTTTAAAATTGTTTTAAAGATAAAGCTCTCATATTTAGTCGTCCATAACAGCTTTATTTATCACTTAAGTTAGAGCAGAAAAATAGTAGAATAATTAAAAAACACTTTCGAATAAAGAAAAAGAAAAAGAAAAAAAAAGCAAATTAAATAGAACATAGCAGAAGCCTGAAGAACTTAAAAAAGAATTATGAATGTACTTCACAAACATATTTGCAAAACTACTCTTCTATCTTTTATGATAAAGTGTGCATATTTAGATTCATAGCAAAATAATAAATTATTTACACAATATAGAAAAAGATTTTATGGACCACCAAATGTCCATCTTGTTTGTAAATTTAAATTACGCACTTCATTTAATAGTAATGTTTCACATATATTTTCGAAAAGTAAATTTCCGGTAGCAATACAGCTATTGGAAACTTCATGTTTAAAATAGAAGAACAACTCATGATTTTAACAGGCAAGAGGAATAACAATGACAATAATGTCACATACATAAACAAATGTATAAATACATAAAATTATACTATTGATCAAAGTTATTTGAAAGCTTTCTAGAAAAAACTTTGTGCATATGTAGTTAGAAAGTAGCAAATATTATTTACATACTAAACATATGTAAAATTATGTGCAAAAAAGTCTTAATGTTTAGTATTCTCATATGCTTATTATATATATTCTTCATAATTTGATTCACTAATTTCTTTGGTCTACTCAAGCATGGTTTTTCATATAAAATTGTCAACATAAAGCTTCTTGTTTTTTTCAGGAAAATAAATGGAAAACTAAGCTAACAAAGGTTGAAAAGTACTAATTATTGGCCTATTCTTGTCCTCATTTAAGCCAACAATCACTGATAAATCTTAATTACTTCGCACAATTTGTAAGGTATAAAATGAAATCAAACTGAATGCAAAATTGAAAAATAAACCATTTATGGTTATAGATGTTACGTTATTATCGATTAGTACATCCACTTGACTTTTTCTTTTGCTTAGTGAGACAAATTAATATAAAGAATAAAAAACAAAAAGCTAAGGATGTAAATAAGTCTTTGAATATTTCATGAATTGTAAAGCAGCATGACAGTGAATACATCAGTTTAACATTAAAATTGTTTTATTAGTGTTATAATTTAGTTTTGAAAGCACAAGTATTCTATAACAAATTATTAGTTTTTGTTTGATTTCTTGCTTTTCAAAATATTTTCTTTTTTTATTAAAATTTTATTTTTACTATCATAAAATATCCCTTCCAAAATATTCTTTTTAAAAATGTTATTTCCAAACCATTTTATTTAAACTTGCAAATCTTTCTCAAAAAAAAATCTAAGATATGATCACAACATATATGTCACTAAAAGTAAAACTAAGTTTTATTTGCTAATTATTCAAAAATTATAGGAGCATGATAGCATTTAGGCATACTCTTATTCGAGCATAATGATATTTGCAAACATTATGTTATAGATATATGTGACATGCTCTTATTATGATGACTTCTTGCATAATGTTCCAAGTGTAAGATGTAGCCATATGGCAAATATCATGTACGCAATTCTTTTGAAAATCATATTATGATGTGGTTGTATAACAAAAGTTGATAAAAGTTAACAAAAGTAGCTAAAAGCCTTAAATGGTGTACAAGATGACATGGTTAGCGATTATGACTTGTCAACGCAAAATCTTGGACGTGAACATATCACAATTCTAGCCGTAGCCATAAAATTGAAAACAAATGTCTATTGTAGAATAAAATAAAGAAAGCTAGGGTTATGTGAAAGTACTCCTTTTTTCTTCTTCTATGTCAAGTAGCATGAGACAGTCTTAAAGATTGTTGTGTCCCCTGTTGAGAATAGCTTATAGTTTCTTTCAAAATCCAGTAAGAGTATGAATGTAAATTTTCTTGGATTTGATGCTCTTTTGTCCTACGTTACTAATTTATCTATTCTTTTTATTTGTATATTGCTCTTAGATACCTCCTTGTTAAATTAAATCATATGCTTGTGGTATGGTTTATGCAAACTACATTATAAAAAAATGTTTTGTACTAATGTTTTCTATTTTTAGTATATGTTCACATTTTATGATTTGATCATGTACTATGTATATATTGCATATTGTATGCCCTAGGTTATTTTGGGGCAAATCTATTGGAATAGGCATGTCTAGATCTTGTCTAAATAGTTTATAGGGATTTTGGGTTCATTAAAACCATATCATATGATCGCTAAATTGCATAGTCACTATCATACACAATAACTTTCCTTGGCCAAGCCTATTCCCTTAAGTGGCTATTGGCAAATCTAACTAGTTACTATAATACAACCCAGTAACCACTTAGTTGTGATTTAAGTCATGAACAAGAAAGATGTAAACTGATGAACATCGCCAAACTCCTTAGAAAGTTTCGTTTAACCATCCTCACAATCCTGTTTGCACTAGGTAATTAGCTTAAACCACCCCAATCAATTTGGTCTATTGCACCATATGATCGAGTTGTAGATTGAGTAACCTAAGACCAATTTTGAAGCTTCGCTTATCTATTTCCTTCCAACCCCCTAAAAGCTTGGTACTCACAATTTTGAGGTGCGTAGATGTTTAAAGTAGTGTGAGACCTTTCCTTTCTCCTCATCTTAAGTGAATCCTATCTTCAATTTTTTTTTCTCCTTAAAATGGTGCTAGGAGACTTTACCAAGGCTAGAAACAAGTTTGGTGTAATGATCCAGCAAGAAGACGTGATGTGATGTTGTGTTTACTATTGGAGGATGGTAGTATTTGATCTTCCCTGATTTGGTTCATCTTCCCTTTCATTAAGATCAACTAGTTTTTTTTTCTTGAACTGTTTAGAATGCCAACTTTGGAGCCTTTGCATAATTCTTCCCATTAATTTGACATTCACACCTACGATTACTAGTCGATGTTTCAACTTAAATACTGTAGCTATCGATAAAATTTTACATGTGTTTTTCCTAGCTTCCAAAAGCCTTAAAGTTGCATAAACATCCTTCTTTTAATCCTAAATTTTCCCCAAGTCATAAACCTTTGTTTTGGTAGGATTCCAATTCAACTTTTAAAAGCTATTTTAATCTACTTTTGAATTGAGAACTTTTAGAGCTTTAGAACTTTGCTAATCTATTTTCTAAACTACTTTTTATTGTTCCTTAGCCTTTTGTAATTAAAAGGTAATTAGCATTGAAAGTTTTCGAAAAGAATTCAAAAGATGAACAAAAAAGTTTACCTTCTTGAAGATCAGTTCACTTCTGCATACCAATTGGATTGTGATTTTAGCTATTGTTTTAGTCCAAGAAATAATTGTAGAATGAAAGTACTTTTATTCTTGCTTCTAGAATTGCTTTAGAATTCTAATATAGAAGTTAGTGAAATTTTGGTTAAGCTGTGAGAACTTTTCATCAAACATCAAGCATTTAATTAGTCATTCATTTCATAAAAATTCAAAAAAAAATATATTTTTAATGAATAATTTATTAACTTTAAAATTCTGAAACTTTATTGAATTAATTAGTCTTTGGAAAGCATGTAAAAATTTGGCAAATCTCAATCCAATTTGAAGTTTAAGCTAAGCTAAGTGTGAAACAAGCCTCTTCATGCCTGGCACCATCGACTCCATTAACCCTATGTCATATAAAATGGGTATTAGAGGATTTACTTTAGTGTTTTCATGCATCACCATCTTATAAAAACCTATGGATCATATTTGAAAATTTGGGAAGGACGTAAAAGAATTTGAAAAGTCAATTGCCAATAACATATAGTTGTTAACTAACCTAATCTATGAGCCTTTAAATATTTCTCCTACCTTAAGGAGGCCCAAAAATATTGAAGTGGGAATCCCATGCCATATTTCAGCGAGTTTGACTCAACAACACGAGTGATGGACATGGAAGGACAAGTTGGGCCAACCTAATCTTAGCCATTCTCATCAACATCTAAGACCATTTGGAGGGAATCAAAAAGGTGATGCTAAGACATTTATGAAGTTATTAGCTGACATGAACTAGTATTTTGGCTAGTATGATATGTCAAAGCATTGCAGAGTTAGGTTTGCAAAGTTAAAGTTGACAAAAAAAAAAGTCAAGGTCTATTAGATGTGATGATAGAATCCCATGAAGCTTCAAAGACACTACGGAGATGTAGGAAGAAATGAAAGAACTTAAAGAGCAATATTTTCTCTCAACTTGTTGCGAGAGAATGATGATGGAATTATAAAAACTGAGATAAGCACAATAATGTATTCAAATATTTGGACAAGATGAGAGAGCTACTTATTTGATTGTAGTTGAATGAGCCAAAAAGTTTCACAATTCCTAAGTTTAGGAATAGATTGTATCTTGAAATAATCAACAAACTTCTATGCTATAATATATATTCTTGAGAAAAGGCCTGTAATATAGCCATGGCCATTGAATTCTCTTTGAAGGAATACATTTACTGAAGCAAAGTAGGTGAATTTTATGCTCAACCTAAAAAAATCTCAACCCATGCTTGTAGATTCATAATCAACACTTAAGAGTAGTAGCCCATGATAAAAGAAACACAACAAGAAAAACCAATACTTCAATTATGGCAACACGAATGAGGCATTTCAATATAATGGATTGGGTTACCTATGTCCTAATAGGAAGTGCATTGCTTAGTGGTTGAGTCTATAGAAGTTGAAGAACTTAAGAAAAAAAACAATCAATCCTAGCATTGGAAAGCATTATACACTAATTTTTTTCACTATCACTAATTGAGAATCATGAAAATTCACTAGAAGAAAATATTATTGAACCACATAATAAGGGAAACAAATACAATGAATAATAAACTACACTAATAATTTAATAATATTAATACCAAGTAGTAATTTTTTGATTGAGAATAAGGTAGTACTAAGACTAAGCATGTTATCTATTAGAACTATTCCAATAATGAAAAAAGGGACTTTAGGAATCATAATAAGGTATGGGTGAGTGCTACTTCTTAGATCCTTAGGAAGGCTACCATAAATAGTGAAAGAAATCATTATAGAGGCTTAATTTTGTCAAGAGAAGAGCATGGGTTGCATCTTAAGTTAGATAATTATATAGTTAAGGAAACATGTGTTGGAAAAATGCCGGTTACAAGAGGGGGGGGTGAATTAAATCGTTCACAAAAATAAAACGTAACAGAGTAAATTTAAGCTTGAATTTGTGAACTTAAGAAATAAAATAGCAAGGCACACGATTTCAAGTGGTTCGGCAAAACCTTTGCCTACGTCCACCCCCAGCTAACCTAGCCGGGCTTCACTACCAATCCAATGCCTTTTGCCCAAACCGGCGGGTAGGCCAAAAACCCTCACAGCACCCAATCACAAGATTGGTCACACACAAATACAATCAGCTTAGTTTTCACACCAAGACCACAATACACCGTCGTCGTCAAAAGGCAAACAAAATTTTCGTAAACAAAATTAAAATTCCACAGACCTTACAACTTGTGAAACAAGGTGGCACATAAAAAAAACTTTCTTCGAAATTAAAATAACCCAAACGCACTTATGACCGCGCTTTCCAAACTGGGCAAAGCCCAAATTGCGTTTGCGAAAGGCGCTGTTCTGTTTTCGTGCGGAAGAGGGTTTTGGAGAAATTAGGTCTAAAATTCGACTTCAAAAGAATTCGAAACAGGTAAATTGGATTTCGAAAAGTTAATTGAAACGGAAAGGAATGAAAAACCGCGCAAATTTGAAGCGAAAGGAACGCGTTTCGTTTCGATCCGAGAAGGCTGAGGAAGACGATGAACAGTAAATCTTTTTCGTCCGTCTTTGCAGGGAATTTTTTAGTTCCTTTTTTTGTTGTTAAAATCCCTCGAATTCAATCCTTCTTATAGAAGGAGATCGAGCAAAGAGCAGAAAACATGGAGTCCTTGCGCCGGAAAAGCAGGAAAGGAACGCCGAAAGCAAACGCAGTTGCGCCGGGAAAACAGTAAAAATAAAACGCCGTTGCACCGGAAACGCCGTTGCGCCGAAAAGAAAAATACTTTAATAACCGGAAACGCCGTTGCGCCGAAAACGCCGTTGCGCCGAAAAAAGAAAAATACTTTAATAAATTATATTTTTATTTAACCCAAAATAAATATGGTGTAAAATGTTGATTATACAAGTCAAGGACTTGTTTAATCACAACACCTTCTTAAATTTAAGCCTCATACGTAGAGTTGCACTAATACGATATATAAAATCGTATGGTACAACCCTTAGGCAATTAAAACCTGAAAAATACATTTATAATGTGCCACACAAACAAAGTTGTAAGTTTTACATTGTGTCCTAAAAAAAAACTTATACACCTCCATAATGGTTGCCACACCATCTGGAGTACCAGGGGCTGCTCATCACGATCAAAGTTGTTGGTAACCTCCTTCAAGTCATTTAAGCTTCATGTCACTGTAACAAATACTCAAGCAAGCAATTAGAATACACTGTTTTGTTATCATCAAATTATCTTTTAGGCCATGGGGTTTAACAATCTCCCCCTTTTGATGATAACAAAACCCACAAATTTATTATAAAAGTAAACGGTAACAATTATTGTAAACAATCACTCCCCCTGAATCTAATCACTTTTCTCTCCCCCTTTTTGGTATCACTCAAAAGGGTTGAGGATTCCAAGGGACAATCTAAGTCTGATAAAGAGTTCTGTGGGCAATGGTTTAGTGAAGATATCTGCGAATTGATCTTGAGAGGGAACAAAATTAAGTGTGATAAGCTTATTTTGTACTTGCTCTCTAATGAAATGAAATCTAAGATCAATGTGCTTAGTGCGAGAATGATGAACGGGATTTTTGGTAAGACATATAGCACTAGCATTATCACACAATATAGGAATTTCACTAAGATGAATACCATAGTCAAGTAGTTGTTGCCTAATCCAAAGTACTTGGGCTACACAACTCCCTGCCGCTATGTATTCAGACTCGGTCGTTGAAAGGGCAACACAGTTTTGTTTTCTACTAGCCCAAGAAATCAGTGAATTTCCCAGAAATTGACACATTCCTGAAGTACTTTTTCTATCAGTTTTACTTCCAGCAAAGTCTGCATCTGAGTAGGCAATTAAATTGAGGCTTTCTTCATTTTTGGGGAACCATAGTCCTAAAGTAGATGTTCCAAGAAGATATCTAAAAATGTGCTTCACAGCTTGCAAGTGTGATTCTTTAGGACATGATTGAAACCTAGCACACAAGCAAACACTAAACATAATATCAGGTCTACTAGCTGTCAAATAAAGAAGGGAACCTATCATGCCTCTATACAGCTTTTGATCAACTTCCTTCCCCTTCTCATCCTTGTCTAATGAAATTGATGTGGCCATGGGGGTTACTCTAGATTTACATTTATCTAACCCAAACTTTTTGAGTAATTCTAAAGTATACTTAGTTTGAGAAATAAAGATACCTTGACTTACTTGCTTAATTTGTAATCCTAAGAAAAAAGTTAACTCTCCCATCAAACTCATTTCAAATTCATTTTTCATCATTTTTGAAAACTCCATACAAAGATCTTCATTTGTTGCACCAAAAACTATATCATCAACATAAATTTGACATACTAATTGATCATCTTCAAAATTTTTGAAAAATAAAGTACTATCTATTTTGCCTCTTCTAAAACCATTTGATGTCAGAAATGTACATAGCCTATCATACCATGCTCTAGGAGCTTGTTTTAAACCATACAAAGCCTTCTTTAATTTGAAAACATAATCGGGCTTTTCAAAACACTCAAAGCCACGAGGTTGCTCTACATAAACCTCCTCATTAATAAACCCATTCAAGAAAGCACTCTTAACATCCATTTGATATAACTTGAAATTCTTATGACAGGTATAAGCCAAAAGAATCCTAATGGCTTCAAGTCTGGCTACGGGAGCATATGTTTCATCTACATCTATCCCTTCAACTTGTGAGTATCCTTTGGCTACTAATCTAGCTTTATTTCTAATCACATTGCCATTCTCATCTAGCTTGTTCTTGAAAACCCACTTAGTTCCTATAACTGATTGATCACTAGGTCTAGGGGTCAATTCCCATACTTGATTTCTTTCAAATTGATTTAGTTCCTCATTCATGGCAATCAACCAAAACTCATCATTCATTGCCTCATCTATTGTATGAGGTTCAAGGGTGGAAACAAATGCGGAGTGGTTGAAACTTCCCCTTGTTCTAACATTATCCTTCATATCTCCAATAATTTGCTCAACTGGATGACTCTTCTTATACTTAAAGGCATTGGAACTTGATGGATTTTCACTTTCAATTTTTTTTATATTCGTATTTCCATCAAGATGTGGATTTTCACTTTCAATTTTTTCTATATTCGTATTTCCATCAAGATTTAATCTTCCTAGAACTTCTAAGTCATCATCAAGATGATCACTAGTTTTTGGCTTAAGTGGTTCTTCATCAAAGGTCACATGAATTGATTCTTCCACTAAGTGTGTAACTTTATTATACACTCTATATGATCTACTAGTAGAAGAATATCCCAAAAAGATCCCCTCATCCGATCTAGGATCAAATTTACTCAATTCTCTCTTACCATTATTCAAGATGTAACACTTGCATCCAAAGACACGTAAGTGTGCTACTTTTGGTTTCCGTCTAAAAATCAATTCATAAGGGGTCAAATTAATTAAAGGCCTGGCTAAAATCCTATTTAATACATAGCAAGCTGTACTAACAGCTTCGGCCCAAAAGAACTTAGCAACACCATATCCACTCAGCATGGATCTTGCTAATTCAACTAAGCTTCTATTCTTCCTCTCTACTACCCCATTTTGTTGTGGTGTTCTAGAAGATGAAAATGTATGTGATACACCATGAGTTTCACAAAAATTGGTGAAATTTTCATTCTTAAACTCTCCACCTTGGTCACTTTTAATGGCTATCAAACCTATACCAAGTTCCCTTTCTAACCGAGTAACCAAAGTTACAAAATTGTGACATGCCTCACTTTTCTTTCTAAGAAATATCACCCATGTATATCTTGAATAATCATCTACTATTACAAAACCATATTTTTTATGTCCTAAGCTCTCGGGTTCTATGGGACCAAATAAGTCCAAATGCAAAATCTCCAATGGTTTTGTAGTTGTGACATCTTTCTTTGCTTTAAAAGAAACTCTGGTTTGTTTTCCTAATTTGCACGGTCCACAAGTGTGATTTTCTTCTATTTGAAAGTTTGGTAGTCCTCTAACTAAGTTATACTTAAATATTTTCCTAATGGTGGAAGAGCTAGCATGACATAACCTCCTATGCCAAAGATTCCCATCATTGGTACATGAGGTGAGACATTTGATTCCACTTCCTTCTATAGTCTTAAGATCTAAAAGATATGTGTTGTTTCTCCTAGATGCCATTACTAAAGGTTTATGATCTCTACCAATTATGCAATAGCTAGAATTAAAAGACACATCAAAGCCAGAATCACATAGTTGACTAATACTTAAAAGGTTGTATTTTAAACCATCAACTAAAAATACCTTAGAAATAGAAATAGAAAAGGTTTCGATGGTACCTATTCCGATGACCTTCTTTTTAGTATTATCTCCTAAGGTAACATCTCCTCCATCAAATTCTTTAAGATATGTGAAAAAACTAGGATTACCGGTCATATGTCTTGAGCATCCACTATCTAAATACCACATGCCCTCCAAGGTCCCATTAAGAAGGCATGCCTGGAATTAATAGAATCAAGGATTAGAAATTTGAACCCAAACTTGTTTAGGTTCGGGTTTTCTAATGTTATGAGTAGGATAGGTAGGACAGCTCCCCTTTCTCACCCACATATAACTACTATTTCTAGAAAAAATATTTGTTCGAATTTTACAAAATTTAGAAATATGTCCGGGTTTCATGCAGTAATGACAAGTATAAAATTGCTCATAAGAATTTGAATTATGTGCATTTCTAGAAGCATTTCTATAATCATGTGTATTACTATGCAAAGCATGGGATGTGCACTTCATATGCAAGTCTTTAAAATCTGAAAATTCTTTAACTAAACTAGCATGTGAAGATATTAATTTAACATGCTCATCCTCCTTAGTTTGTAGGTCATGTAAATGAAATGTAATTTTTTCATTGAGATATTCACACAAACCTACATAGTTTTCATATTCATTCTTCATATTTTTGTACTTCTTAAGCAATTTTTCATACTTGTTGCAAACATAAAGCAATTTATCTTGTAATTCTGAATATGAAAGTGAACATACCTCAGATTGTGATGAAGAAGCTTCTTCTTCTTCAAGTTGATCTTCTTGATTAGCCATAAGGCAGATAAGTCCTTCATTCTTGTCATCATCACTTGAAGTAGATTCTTCAGAATCACTCCAACCCACCTTCAAAACCTTCTTCTTCATCTTTTTGTCAATCCTTGACTTTTCTCCTTTCTGTTGCAAAGAGGGGCAATAGACTCTAATATGGCCAACTTTTCCACATTCATGACAAATGGGTTCACCCCTATTCCTCCTTTTGGTTCTCCAATCATTTCTTCTTCCTTTTCCCGCATTTTGATTTCTCAACAGACGAGTTAGTCCTTTAACAACCATGGCAACATCATCCTCACCTGATTCTTCCGTAGCAGATTCATCATTAATTTTTAATGCAATTGACTCCTCCTTCTTTTTCCCTTTAGCTTTCTCCACAGCATCTTCTTCAGATTTCCTTCTCTCCATTTCCATCTCATTGGTCATTAGTTCACCAAGCAAATCATCCAAGGACAATGTAGACAAATCCTTGGATGCTTTAATAGCTGTCACCAGTGGATCAAACTCCCTTGGTAGTACTCTTAAAATCTTCCATACCTGTTCATCATTTGACAAAACTTTTCCAAGACTAACTAAACCATTAGTAATGTTAGTAAATCTCGTAAACATATTTTTAATAGATTCATTTGGAGACATTCGAAACAATTCATAATCATGTACAAGCATGTTAATTTTGTTTTCTTTAACTAGAGAAGTCCCTTCATAGGTTACTTCAAGCTTGGTCCATATCTCATGCGCTGTATCAAGGTTCATAATCCTGTTGAACTCGCGTGCATCGAGTCCACAGTGAAGAATGTTTACAGCGCGTGCATTGAGTTGGACTCGTTGTTTCTCCTCAGGGGTTAACTCAGAAATTTCTTTCCTAATCGAAACATTGTTAATGACTTTTGTAGGAAAAGTAAAAGGACGACGAACAATTTCCCAAAGGTCAATATCAACAGATTGAAAATGTGCTCCCATCCGATTCTTCCAATATAAATAATATTCGCCACAGAAAAGGGGTGGCCGGTTGGAAGAAGCACCTTCCCCAAGTTTGGCACCGGCATCAATAAAATTTTGAGCCATGATCTTGTCTTTCGGATTTCTCCTTTAGACTTTAAATGGCTCTGATACCAATTGTTGGAAAAATGCCGGTTACAAGAGGGGGGGGGGTGAATTAAATCGTTCACAAAAATAAAACGTAACAGAGTAAATTTAAGCTTGAATTTGTGAACTTAAGAAATAAAATAGCAAGGCACACGATTTCAAGTGGTTCGGCAAAACCTTTGCCTACGTCCACCCCCAGCTAACCTAGCCGGGCTTCACTACCAATCCAATGCCTTTTGCCCAAACCGGCGGGTAGGCCAAAAACCCTCACAGCACCCAATCACAAGATTGGTCACACACAAATACAATCAGCTTGGTTTTCACACCAAGACCACAATACACCGTCGTCGTCAAAAGGCAAACAAAATTTTCGTAAAATAAATTAAAATTCCACAGACCTTACAACTTGTGAAACAAGGTGGCACATAAAAAAAACTTTCTTCGAAATTAAAATAACCCAAACTCACTTCTGACCGCGCTTTCCAAACTGGGCAAAGCCCAAATTGCGTTTGCGAAAGGCGCTGTTCTGTTTTCGTGCGGAAGAGGGTTTTGGAGAAATTAGGTCTAAAATTCGACTTCAAAAGAATTCGAAACAGGTAAATTGGATTTCGAAAAGTTAATTGAAACGGAAAGGAATGAAAAACCGCGCAAATTTGAAGCGAAAGGAACGCGTTTCGTTTCGATCCGAGAAGGCTGAGGAAGACGATGAACAGTAAATCTTTTTCGTCCGTCTTTGCAGGGAATTTTTTAGTTCCTTTTTTTGTTGTTAAAATCCCTCGAATTCAATCCTTCTTATAGAAGGAGATCGAGCAAAGAGCAGAAAACATGGAGTCCTTGCGCCGGAAAAGCAGGAAAGGAACGCCGAAAGCAAACGCAGTTGCGCCGGGAAAACAGTAAAAATAAAACGCCGTTGCACCGGAAACGCCGTTGCGCCGAAAAGAAAAATACTTTAATAACCGGAAACGCCGTTGCGCCGGAAACGCCGTTGCGCCGAAAACGCCGTTGCGCCGAAAAAAGAAAAATACTTTAATAAATTATATTTTTATTTAACCCAAAATAAATATGGTGTAAAATGTTGATTATACAAGTCAAGGACTTGTTTAATCACAACACCTTCTTAAATTTAAGCCTCATACGTAGAGTTGCACTAATACGATATATAAAATCGTATGGTACAACCCTTAGGCAATTAAAACCTGAAAAATACATTTATAATGTGCCACACAAACAAAGTTGTAAGTTTTACATTGTGTCCTAAAAAAAAACTTATACACCTCCATAATGGTTGCCACACCATCTGGAGTACCAGGGGCTGCTCATCACGATCAAAGTTGTTGGTAACCTCCTTCAAGTCATTTAAGCTTCATGTCACTGTAACAAATACTCAAGCAAGCAATTAGAATACACTGTTTTGTTATCATCAAATTATCTTTTAGGCCATGGGGTTTAACAATCTCCCCCTTTTGATGATAACAAAACCCACAAATTTATTATAAAAGTAAACGGTAACAATTATTGTAAACAATCACTCCCCCTGAATCTAATCACTTTTCTCTCCCCCTTTTTGGTATCACTCAAAAGGGTTGAGGATTCCAAGGGACAATCTAAGTCTGATAAAGAGTTCTGTGGGCAATGGTTTAGTGAAGATATCTGCGAATTGATCTTGAGAGGGAACAAAATTAAGTGTGATAAGCTTATTTTGTACTTGCTCTCTAATGAAATGAAATCTAAGATCAATGTGCTTAGTGCGAGAATGATGAACGGGATTTTTGGTAAGACATATAGCACTAGCATTATCACACAATATAGGAATTTCACTAAGATGAATACCATAGTCAAGTAGTTGTTGCCTAATCCAAAGTACTTGGGCCACACAACTCCCTGCCGCTATGTATTCAGACTCGGTCGTTGAAAGGGCAACACAGTTTTGTTTTCTACTAGCCCAAGAAATCAGTGAATTTCCCAGAAATTGACACATTCCTGAAGTACTTTTTCTATCAGTTTTACTTCCAGCAAAGTCTGCATCTGAGTAGGCAATTAAATTGAGGCTTTCTTCATTTTTGGGGAACCATAGTCCTAAAGTAGATGTTCCAAGAAGATATCTAAAAATGTGCTTCACAGCTTGCAAGTGTGATTCTTTAGGACATGATTGAAACCTAGCACACAAGCAAACACTAAACATAATATCAGGTCTACTAGCTGTCAAATAAAGAAGGGAACCTATCATGCCTCTATACAGCTTTTGATCAACTTCCTTCCCCTTCTCATCCTTGTCTAATGAAATTGATGTGGCCATGGGGGTTACTCTAGATTTACATTTATCTAACCCAAACTTTTTGAGTAATTCTAAAGTATACTTAGTTTGAGAAATAAAGATACCTTGACTTACTTGCTTAATTTGTAATCCTAAGAAAAAAGTTAACTCTCCCATCAAACTCATTTCAAATTCATTTTTCATCATTTTTGAAAACTCCATACAAAGATCTTCATTTGTTGCACCAAAAACTATATCATCAACATAAATTTGACATACTAATTGATCATCTTCAAAATTTTTGAAAAATAAAGTACTATCTATTTTGCCTCTTCTAAAACCATTTGATGTCAGAAATGTACATAGCCTATCATACCATGCTCTAGGAGCTTGTTTTAAACCATACAAAGCCTTCTTTAATTTGAAAACATAATCGGGCTTTTCAAAACACTCAAAGCCACGAGGTTGCTCTACATAAACCTCCTCATTAATAAACCCATTCAAGAAAGCACTCTTAACATCCATTTGATATAACTTGAAATTCTTATGACAGGTATAAGCCAAAAGAATCCTAATGGCTTCAAGTCTGGCTACGGGAGCATATGTTTCATCTACATCTATCCCTTCAACTTGTGAGTATCCTTTGGCTACTAATCTAGCTTTATTTCTAATCACATTGCCATTCTCATCTAGCTTGTTCTTGAAAACCCACTTAGTTCCTATAACTGATTGATCACTAGGTCTAGGGGGTCAATTCCCATACTTGATTTCTTTCAAATTGATTTAGTTCCTCATTCATGGCAATCAACCAAAACTCATCATTCATTGCCTCATCTATTGTATGAGGTTCAAGGGTGGAAACAAATGCGGAGTGGTTGAAACTTCCCCTTGTTCTAACATTATCCTTCATATCTCCAATAATTTGCTCAACTGGATGACTCTTCTTATACTTAAAGGCATTGGAACTTGATGGATTTTCACTTTCAATTTTTTTTATATTCGTATTTCCATCAAGATGTGGATTTTCACTTTCAATTTTTTCTATATTCGTATTTCCATCAAGATTTAATCTTCCTAGAACTTCTAAGTCATCATCAAGATGATCACTAGTTTTTGGCTTAAGTGGTTCTTCATCAAAGGTCACATGAATTGATTCTTCCACTAAGTGTGTAACTTTATTATACACTCTATATGATCTACTAGTAGAAGAATATCCCAAAAAGATCCCCTCATCCGATCTAGGATCAAATTTACTCAATTCTCTCTTACCATTATTCAAGATGTAACACTTGCATCCAAAGACACGTAAGTGTGCTACTTTTGGTTTCCGTCTAAAAATCAATTCATAAGGGGTCAAATTAATTAAAGGCCTGGCTAAAATCCTATTTAATACATAGCAAGCTGTACTAACAGCTTCGGCCCAAAAGAACTTAGCAACACCATATCCACTCAGCATGGATCTTGCTAATTCAACTAAGCTTCTATTCTTCCTCTCTACTACCCCATTTTGTTGTGGTGTTCTAGAAGATGAAAATGTATGTGATACACCATGAGTTTCACAAAAATTGGTGAAATTTTCATTCTTAAACTCTCCACCTTGGTCACTTTTAATGGCTATCAAACCTATACCAAGTTCCCTTTCTAACCGAGTAACCAAAGTTACAAAATTGTGACATGCCTCACTTTTCTTTCTAAGAAATATCACCCATGTATATCTTGAATAATCATCTACTATTACAAAACCATATTTTTTATGTCCTAAGCTCTCGGGTTCTATGGGACCAAATAAGTCCAAATGCAAAATCTCCAATGGTTTTGTAGTTGTGACATCTTTCTTTGCTTTAAAAGAAACTCTGGTTTGTTTTCCTAATTTGCACGGTCCACAAGTGTGATTTTCTTCTATTTGAAAGTTTGGTAGTCCTCTAACTAAGTTATACTTAAATATTTTCCTAATGGTGGAAGAGCTAGCATGACATAACCTCCTATGCCAAAGATTCCCATCATTGGTACATGAGGTGAGACATTTGATTCCACTTCCTTCTATAGTCTTAAGATCTAAAAGATATGTGTTGTTTCTCCTAGATGCCATTACTAAAGGTTTATGATCTCTACCAATTATGCAATAGCTAGAATTAAAAGACACATCAAAGCCAGAATCACATAGTTGACTAATACTTAAAAGGTTGTATTTTAAACCATCAACTAAAAATACCTTAGAAATAGAAATAGAAAAGGTTTCGATGGTACCTATTCCGATGACCTTCTTTTTAGTATTATCTCCTAAGGTAACATCTCCTCCATCAAATTCTTTAAGATATGTGAAAAAACTAGGATTACCGGTCATATGTCTTGAGCATCCACTATCTAAATACCACATGCCCTCCAAGGTCCCATTAAGAAGGCATGCCTGGAATTAATAGAATCAAGGATTAGAAATTTGAACCCAAACTTGTTTAGGTTCGGGTTTTCTAATGTTATGAGTAGGATAGGTAGGACAGCTCCCCTTTCTCACCCACATATAACTACTATTTCTAGAAAAAATATTTGTTCGAATTTTACAAAATTTAGAAATATGTCCGGGTTTCATGCAGTAATGACAAGTATAAAATTGCTCATAAGAATTTGAATTATGTGCATTTCTAGAAGCATTTCTATAATCATGTGTATTACTATGCAAAGCATGGGATGTGCACTTCATATGCAAGTCTTTAAAATCTGAAAATTCTTTAACTAAACTAGCATGTGAAGATATTAATTTAACATGCTCATCCTCCTTAGTTTGTAGGTCATGTAAATGAAATGTAATTTTTTCATTGAGATATTCACACAAACCTACATAGTTTTCATATTCATTCTTCATATTTTTGTACTTCTTAAGCAATTTTTCATACTTGTTGCAAACATAAAGCAATTTATCTTGTAATTCTGAATATGAAAGTGAACATACCTCAGATTGTGATGAAGAAGCTTCTTCTTCTTCAAGTTGATCTTCTTGATTAGCCATAAGGCAGATAAGTCCTTCATTCTTGTCATCATCACTTGAAGTAGATTCTTCAGAATCACTCCAACCCACCTTCAAAACCTTCTTCTTCATCTTTTTGTCAATCCTTGACTTTTCTCCTTTCTGTTGCAAAGAGGGGCAATAGACTCTAATATGGCCAACTTTTCCACATTCATGACAAATGGGTTCACCCCTATTCCTCCTTTTGGTTCTCCAATCATTTCTTCTTCCTTTTCCCGCATTTTGATTTCTCAACAGACGAGTTAGTCCTTTAACAACCATGGCAACATCATCCTCACCTGATTCTTCCGTAGCAGATTCATCATTAATTTTTAATGCAATTGACTCCTCCTTCTTTTTCCCTTTAGCTTTCTCCACAGCATCTTCTTCAGATTTCCTTCTCTCCATTTCCATCTCATTGGTCATTAGTTCACCAAGCAAATCATCCAAGGACAATGTAGACAAATCCTTGGATGCTTTAATAGCTGTCACCAGTGGATCAAACTCCCTTGGTAGTACTCTTAAAATCTTCCGTACCTGTTCATCATTTGACAAAACTTTTCCAAGACTAACTAAACCATTAGTAATGTTAGTAAATCTCGTAAACATATTTTTAATAGATTCATTTGGAGACATTCGAAACAATTCATAATCATGTACAAGCATGTTAATTTTGTTTTCTTTAACTAGAGAAGTCCCTTCATAGGTTACTTCAAGCTTGGTCCATATCTCATGCGCTGTATCAAGGTTCATAATCCTGTTGAACTCGCGTGCATCGAGTCCACAGTGAAGAATGTTTACAGCGCGTGCATTGAGTTGGACTCGTTGTTTCTCCTCAGGGGTTAACTCAGAAATTTCTTTCCTAATCGAAACATTGTTAATGACTTTTGTAGGAAAAGTAAAAGGACGACGAACAATTTCCCAAAGGTCAATATCAACAGATTGAAAATGTGCTCCCATCCGATTCTTCCAATATAAATAATATTCGCCACAGAAAAGGGGTGGCCGGTTGGAAGAAGCACCTTCCACAAGTTTGGCACCGGCATCAATAAAATTTTGAGCCATGATCTTGTCTTTCGGATTTCTCCTTTAGACTTTAAATGGCTCTGATACCAATTGTTGGAAAAATGCCGGTTACAAGAGGGGGGGGGGGGGTGAATTAAATCGTTCACAAAAATAAAACGTAACAGAGTAAATTTAAGCTTGAATTTGTGAACTTAAGAAATAAAATAGCAAGGCACACGATTTCAAGTGGTTCGGCAAAACCTTTGCCTACGTCCACCCCCAGCTAACCTAGCCGGGCTTCACTACCAATCCAATGCCTTTTGCCCAAACCGGCGGGTAGGCCAAAAACCCTCACAGCACCCAATCACAAGATTGGTCACACACAAATACAATCAGCTTGGTTTTCACACCAAGACCACAATACACCGTCGTCGTCAAAAGGCAAACAAAATTTTCGTAAACAAAATTAAAATTCCACAGACCTTACAACTTGTGAAACAAGGTGGCACATAAAAAAAACTTTCTTCGAAATTAAAATAACCCAAACGCACTTATGACCGCGCTTTCCAAACTGGGCAAAGCCCAAATTGCGTTTGCGAAAGGCGCTGTTCTGTTTTCGTGCGGAAGAGGGTTTTGGAGAAATTAGGTCTAAAATTCGACTTCAAAAGAATTCGAAACAGGTAAATTGGATTTCGAAAAGTTAATTGAAACGGAAAGGAATGAAAAACCGCGCAAATTTGAAGCGAAAGGAACGCGTTTCGTTTCGATCCGAGAAGGCTGAGGAAGACGATGAACAGTAAATCTTTTTCGTCCGTCTTTGCAGGGAATTTTTTAGTTCCTTTTCTTGTTGTTAAAATCCCTCGAATTCAATCCTTCTTATAGAAGGAGATCGAGCAAAGAGCAGAAAACATGGAGTCCTTGCGCCGGAAAAGCAGGAAAGGAACGCCGAAAGCAAACGCAGTTGCGCCGGGAAAACAGTAAAAATAAAACGCCGTTGCACCGGAAACGCCGTTGCGCCGAAAAGAAAAATACTTTAATAACCGGAAACGCCGTTGCGCCGGAAACGCCGTTGCGCCGAAAACGCCGTTGCGCCGAAAAAAGAAAAATACTTTAATAAATTATATTTTTATTTAACCCAAAATAAATATGGTGTAAAATGTTGATTATACAAGTCAAGGACTTGTTTAATCACAACACCTTCTTAAATTTAAGCCTCATACGTAGAGTTGCACTAATACGATATATAAAATCGTATGGTACAACCCTTAGGCAATTAAAACCTGAAAAATACATTTATAATGTGCCACACAAACAAAGTTGTAAGTTTTACATTGTGTCCTAAAAAAAAACTTATACACCTCCATAATGGTTGCCACACCATCTGGAGTACCAGGGGCTGCTCATCACGATCAAAGTTGTTGGTAACCTCCTTCAAGTCATTTAAGCTTCATGTCACTGTAACAAATACTCAAGCAAGCAATTAGAATACACTGTTTTGTTATCATCAAATTATCTTTTAGGCCATGGGGTTTAACAATCTCCCCCTTTTGATGATAACAAAACCCACAAATTTATTATAAAAGTAAACGGTAACAATTATTGTAAACAATCACTCCCCCTGAATCTAATCACTTTTCTCTCCCCCTTTTTGGTATCACTCAAAAGGGTTGAGGATTCCAAGGGACAATCTAAGTCTGATAAAGAGTTCTGTGGGCAATGGTTTAGTGAAGATATCTGCGAATTGATCTTGAGAGGGAACAAAATTAAGTGTGATAAGCTTATTTTGTACTTGCTCTCTAATGAAATGAAATCTAAGATCAATGTGCTTAGTGCGAGAATGATGAACGGGATTTTTGGTAAGACATATAGCACTAGCATTATCACACAATATAGGAATTTCACTAAGATGAATACCATAGTCAAGTAGTTGTTGCCTAATCCAAAGTACTTGGGCCACACAACTCCCTGCCGCTATGTATTCAGACTCGGTCGTTGAAAGGGCAACACAGTTTTGTTTTCTACTAGCCCAAGAAATCAGTGAATTTCCCAGAAATTGACACATTCCTGAAGTACTTTTTCTATCAGTTTTACTTCCAGCAAAGTCTGCATCTGAGTAGGCAATTAAATTGAGGCTTTCTTCATTTTTGGGGAACCATAGTCCTAAAGTAGATGTTCCAAGAAGATATCTAAAAATGTGCTTCACAGCTTGCAAGTGTGATTCTTTAGGACATGATTGAAACCTAGCACACAAGCAAACACTAAACATAATATCAGGTCTACTAGCTGTCAAATAAAGAAGGGAACCTATCATGCCTCTATACAGCTTTTGATCAACTTCCTTCCCCTTCTCATCCTTGTCTAATGAAATTGATGTGGCCATGGGGGTTACTCTAGATTTACATTTATCTAACCCAAACTTTTTGAGTAATTCTAAAGTATACTTAGTTTGAGAAATAAAGATACCTTGACTTACTTGCTTAATTTGTAATCCTAAGAAAAAAGTTAACTCTCCCATCAAACTCATTTCAAATTCATTTTTCATCATTTTTGAAAACTCCATACAAAGATCTTCATTTGTTGCACCAAAAACTATATCATCAACATAAATTTGACATACTAATTGATCATCTTCAAAATTTTTGAAAAATAAAGTACTATCTATTTTGCCTCTTCTAAAACCATTTGATGTCAGAAATGTACATAGCCTATCATACCATGCTCTAGGAGCTTGTTTTAAACCATACAAAGCCTTCTTTAATTTGAAAACATAATCGGGCTTTTCAAAACACTCAAAGCCACGAGGTTGCTCTACATAAACCTCCTCATTAATAAACCCATTCAAGAAAGCACTCTTAACATCCATTTGATATAACTTGAAATTCTTATGACAGGTATAAGCCAAAAGAATCCTAATGGCTTCAAGTCTGGCTACGGGAGCATATGTTTCATCTACATCTATCCCTTCAACTTGTGAGTATCCTTTGGCTACTAATCTAGCTTTATTTCTAATCACATTGCCATTCTCATCTAGCTTGTTCTTGAAAACCCACTTAGTTCCTATAACTGATTGATCACTAGGTCTAGGGGGTCAATTCCCATACTTGATTTCTTTCAAATTGATTTAGTTCCTCATTCATGGCAATCAACCAAAACTCATCATTCATTGCCTCATCTATTGTATGAGGTTCAAGGGTGGAAACAAATGCGGAGTGGTTGAAACTTCCCCTTGTTCTAACATTATCCTTCATATCTCCAATAATTTGCTCAACTGGATGACTCTTCTTATACTTAAAGGCATTGGAACTTGATGGATTTTCACTTTCAATTTTTTTTATATTCGTATTTCCATCAAGATGTGGATTTTCACTTTCAATTTTTTCTATATTCGTATTTCCATCAAGATTTAATCTTCCTAGAACTTCTAAGTCATCATCAAGATGATCACTAGTTTTTGGCTTAAGTGGTTCTTCATCAAAGGTCACATGAATTGATTCTTCCACTAAGTGTGTAACTTTATTATACACTCTATATGATCTACTAGTAGAAGAATATCCCAAAAAGATCCCCTCATCCGATCTAGGATCAAATTTACTCAATTCTCTCTTACCATTATTCAAGATGTAACACTTGCATCCAAAGACACGTAAGTGTGCTACTTTTGGTTTCCGTCTAAAAATCAATTCATAAGGGGTCAAATTAATTAAAGGCCTGGCTAAAATCCTATTTAATACATAGCAAGCTGTACTAACAGCTTCGGCCCAAAAGAACTTAGCAACACCATATCCACTCAGCATGGATCTTGCTAATTCAACTAAGCTTCTATTCTTCCTCTCTACTACCCCATTTTGTTGTGGTGTTCTAGAAGATGAAAATGTATGTGATACACCATGAGTTTCACAAAAATTGGTGAAATTTTCATTCTTAAACTCTCCACCTTGGTCACTTTTAATGGCTATCAAACCTATACCAAGTTCCCTTTCTAACCGAGTAACCAAAGTTACAAAATTGTGACATGCCTCACTTTTCTTTCTAAGAAATATCACCCATGTATATCTTGAATAATCATCTACTATTACAAAACCATATTTTTTATGTCCTAAGCTCTCGGGTTCTATGGGACCAAATAAGTCCAAATGCAAAATCTCCAATGGTTTTGTAGTTGTGACATCTTTCTTTACTTTAAAAGAAACTCTGGTTTGTTTTCCTAATTTGCACGGTCCACAAGTGTGATTTTCTTCTATTTGAAAGTTTGGTAGTCCTCTAACTAAGTTATACTTAAATATTTTCCTAATGGTGGAAGAGCTAGCATGACATAACCTCCTATGCCAAAGATTCCCATCATTGGTACATGAGGTGAGACATTTGATTCCACTTCCTTCTATAGTCTTAAGATCTAAAAGATATGTGTTGTTTCTCCTAGATGCCATTACTAAAGGTTTATGATCTCTACCAATTATGCAATAGCTAGAATTAAAAGACACATCAAAGCCAGAATCACATAGTTGACTAATACTTAAAAGGTTGTATTTTAAACCATCAACTAAAAATACCTTAGAAATAGAAATAGAAAAGGTTTCGATGGTACCTATTCCGATGACCTTCTTTTTAGTATTATCTCCTAAGGTAACATCTCCTCCATCAAATTCTTTAAGATATGTGAAAAAACTAGGATTACCGGTCATATGTCTTGAGCATCCACTATCTAAATACCACATGCCCTCCAAGGTCCCATTAAGAAGGCATGCCTGGAATTAATAGAATCAAGGATTAGAAATTTGAACCCAAACTTGTTTAGGTTCGGGTTTTCTAATGTTATGAGTAGGATAGGTAGGACAGCTCCCCTTTCTCACCCACATATAACTACTATTTCTAGAAAAAATATTTGTTCGAATTTTACAAAATTTAGAAATATGTCCGGGTTTCATGCAGTAATGACAAGTATAAAATTGCTCATAAGAATTTGAATTATGTGCATTTCTAGAAGCATTTCTATAATCATGTGTATTACTATGCAAAGCATGGGATGTGCACTTCATATGCAAGTCTTTAAAATCTGAAAATTCTTTAACTAAACTAGCATGTGAAGATATTAATTTAACATGCTCATCCTCCTTAGTTTGTAGGTCATGTAAATGAAATGTAATTTTTTCATTGAGATATTCACACAAACCTACATAGTTTTCATATTCATTCTTCATATTTTTGTACTTCTTAAGCAATTTTTCATACTTGTTGCAAACATAAAGCAATTTATCTTGTAATTCTGAATATGAAAGTGAACATACCTCAGATTGTGATGAAGAAGCTTCTTCTTCTTCAAGTTGATCTTCTTGATTAGCCATAAGGCAGATAAGTCCTTCATTCTTGTCATCATCACTTGAAGTAGATTCTTCAGAATCACTCCAACCCACCTTCAAAACCTTCTTCTTCATCTTTTTGTCAATCCTTGACTTTTCTCCTTTCTGTTGCAAAGAGGGGCAATAGACTCTAATATGGCCAACTTTTCCACATTCATGACAAATGGGTTCACCCCTATTCCTCCTTTTGGTTCTCCAATCATTTCTTCTTCCTTTTCCCGCATTTTGATTTCTCAACAGACGAGTTAGTCCTTTAACAACCATGGCAACATCATCCTCACCTGATTCTTCCGTAGCAGATTCATCATTAATTTTTAATGCAATTGACTCCTCCTTCTTTTTCCCTTTAGCTTTCTCCACAGCATCTTCTTCAGATTTCCTTCTCTCCATTTCCATCTCATTGGTCATTAGTTCACCAAGCAAATCATCCAAGGACAATGTAGACAAATCCTTGGATGCTTTAATAGCTGTCACCAGTGGATCAAACTCCCTTGGTAGTACTCTTAAAATCTTCCGTACCTGTTCATCATTTGACAAAACTTTTCCAAGACTAACTAAACCATTAGTAATGTTAGTAAATCTCGTAAACATATTTTTAATAGATTCATTTGGAGACATTCGAAACAATTCATAATCATGTACAAGCATGTTAATTTTGTTTTCTTTAACTAGAGAAGTCCCTTCATAGGTTACTTCAAGCTTGGTCCATATCTCATGCGCTGTATCAAGGTTCATAATCCTGTTGAACTCGCGTGCATCGAGTCCACAGTGAAGAATGTTTACAGCGCGTGCATTGAGTTGGACTCGTTGTTTCTCCTCAGGGGTTAACTCAGAAATTTCTTTCCTAATCGAAACATTGTTAATGACTTTTGTAGGAAAAGTAAAAGGACGACGAACAATTTCCCAAAGGTCAATATCAACAGATTGAAAATGTGCTCCCATCCGATTCTTCCAATATAAATAATATTCGCCACAGAAAAGGGGTGGCCGGTTGGAAGAAGCACCTTCCCCAAGTTTGGCACCGGCATCAATAAAATTTTGAGCCATGATCTTGTCTTTCGGATTTCTCCTTTAGACTTTAAATGGCTCTGATACCAATTGTTGGAAAAATGCCGGTTACAAGAGGGGGGGGGGGGTGAATTAAATCGTTCACAAAAATAAAACGTAACAGAGTAAATTTAAGCTTGAATTTGTGAACTTAAGAAATAAAATAGCAAGGCACACGATTTCAAGTGGTTCGGCAAAACCTTTGCCTACGTCCACCCCCAGCTAACCTAGCCGGGCTTCACTACCAATCCAATGCCTTTTGCCCAAACCGGCGGGTAGGCCAAAAACCCTCACAGCACCCAATCACAAGATTGGTCACACACAAATACAATCAGCTTGGTTTTCACACCAAGACCACAATACACCGTCGTCGTCAAAAGGCAAACAAAATTTTCGTAAACAAAATTAAAATTCCACAGACCTTACAACTTGTGAAACAAGGTGGCACATAAAAAAAACTTTCTTCGAAATTAAAATAACCCAAACGCACTTATGACCGCGCTTTCCAAACTGGGCAAAGCCCAAATTGCGTTTGCGAAAGGCGCTGTTCTGTTTTCGTGCGGAAGAGGGTTTTGGAGAAATTAGGTCTAAAATTCGACTTCAAAAGAATTCGAAACAGGTAAATTGGATTTCGAAAAGTTAATTGAAACGGAAAGGAATGAAAAACCGCGCAAATTTGAAGCGAAAGGAACGCGTTTCGTTTCGATCCGAGAAGGCTGAGGAAGACGATGAACAGTAAATCTTTTTCGTCCGTCTTTGCAGGGAATTTTTTAGTTCCTTTTCTTGTTGTTAAAATCCCTCGAATTCAATCCTTCTTATAGAAGGAGATCGAGCAAAGAGCAGAAAACATGGAGTCCTTGCGCCGGAAAAGCAGGAAAGGAACGCCGAAAGCAAACGCAGTTGCGCCGGGAAAACAGTAAAAATAAAACGCCGTTGCACCGGAAACGCCGTTGCGCCGAAAAGAAAAATACTTTAATAACCGGAAACGCCGTTGCGCCGGAAACGCCGTTGCGCCGAAAACGCCGTTGCGCCGAAAAAAGAAAAATACTTTAATAAATTATATTTTTATTTAACCCAAAATAAATATGGTGTAAAATGTTGATTATACAAGTCAAGGACTTGTTTAATCACAACACCTTCTTAAATTTAAGCCTCATACGTAGAGTTGCACTAATACGATATATAAAATCGTATGGTACAACCCTTAGGCAATTAAAACCTGAAAAATACATTTATAATGTGCCACACAAACAAAGTTGTAAGTTTTACATTGTGTCCTAAAAAAAAACTTATACACCTCCATAATGGTTGTCACACCATCTGGAGTACCAGGGGCTGCTCATCACGATCAAAGTTGTTGGTAACCTCCTTCAAGTCATTTAAGCTTCATGTCACTGTAACAAATACTCAAGCAAGCAATTAGAATACACTGTTTTGTTATCATCAAATTATCTTTTAGGCCATGGGGTTTAACAATCTCCCCCTTTTGATGATAACAAAACCCACAAATTTATTATAAAAGTAAACGGTAACAATTATTGTAAACAATCACTCCCCCTGAATCTAATCACTTTTCTCTCCCCCTTTTTGGTATCACTCAAAAGGGTTGAGGATTCCAAGGGACAATCTAAGTCTGATAAAGAGTTCTGTGGGCAATGGTTTAGTGAAGATATCTGCGAATTGATCTTGAGAGGGAACAAAATTAAGTGTGATAAGCTTATTTTGTACTTGCTCTCTAATGAAATGAAATCTAAGATCAATGTGCTTAGTGCGAGAATGATGAACGGGATTTTTGGTAAGACATATAGCACTAGCATTATCACACAATATAGGAATTTCACTAAGATGAATACCATAGTCAAGTAGTTGTTGCCTAATCCAAAGTACTTGGGCTACACAACTCCCTGCCGCTATGTATTCAGACTCGGTCGTTGAAAGGGCAACACAGTTTTGTTTTCTACTAGCCCAAGAAATCAGTGAATTTCCCAGAAATTGACACATTCCTGAAGTACTTTTTCTATCAGTTTTACTTCCAGCAAAGTCTGCATCTGAGTAGGCAATTAAATTGAGGCTTTCTTCATTTTTGGGGAACCATAGTCCTAAAGTAGATGTTCCAAGAAGATATCTAAAAATGTGCTTCACAGCTTGCAAGTGTGATTCTTTAGGACATGATTGAAACCTAGCACACAAGCAAACACTAAACATAATATCAGGTCTACTAGCTGTCAAATAAAGAAGGGAACCTATCATGCCTCTATACAGCTTTTGATCAACTTCCTTCCCCTTCTCATCCTTGTCTAATGAAATTGATGTGGCCATGGGGGTTACTCTAGATTTACATTTATCTAACCCAAACTTTTTGAGTAATTCTAAAGTATACTTAGTTTGAGAAATAAAGATACCTTGACTTACTTGCTTAATTTGTAATCCTAAGAAAAAAGTTAACTCTCCCATCAAACTCATTTCAAATTCATTTTTCATCATTTTTGAAAACTCCATACAAAGATCTTCATTTGTTGCACCAAAAACTATATCATCAACATAAATTTGACATACTAATTGATCATCTTCAAAATTTTTGAAAAATAAAGTACTATCTATTTTGCCTCTTCTAAAACCATTTGATGTCAGAAATGTACATAGCCTATCATACCATGCTCTAGGAGCTTGTTTTAAACCATACAAAGCCTTCTTTAATTTGAAAACATAATCGGGCTTTTCAAAACACTCAAAGCCACGAGGTTGCTCTACATAAACCTCCTCATTAATAAACCCATTCAAGAAAGCACTCTTAACATCCATTTGATATAACTTGAAATTCTTATGACAGGTATAAGCCAAAAGAATCCTAATGGCTTCAAGTCTGGCTACGGGAGCATATGTTTCATCTACATCTATCCCTTCAACTTGTGAGTATCCTTTGGCTACTAATCTAGCTTTATTTCTAATCACATTGCCATTCTCATCTAGCTTGTTCTTGAAAACCCACTTAGTTCCTATAACTGATTGATCACTAGGTCTAGGGGTCAATTCCCATACTTGATTTCTTTCAAATTGATTTAGTTCCTCATTCATGGCAATCAACCAAAACTCATCATTCATTGCCTCATCTATTGTATGAGGTTCAAGGGTGGAAACAAATGCGGAGTGGTTGAAACTTCCCCTTGTTCTAACATTATCCTTCATATCTCCAATAATTTGCTCAACTGGATGACTCTTCTTATACTTAAAGGTATTGGAACTTGATGGATTTTCACTTTCAATTTTTTTTATATTCGTATTTCCATCAAGATGTGGATTTTCACTTTCAATTTTTTCTATATTCGTATTTCCATCAAGATTTAATCTTCCTAGAACTTCTAAGTCATCATCAAGATGATCACTAGTTTTTGGCTTAAGTGGTTCTTCATCAAAGGTCACATGAATTGATTCTTCCACTAAGTGTGTAACTTTATTATACACTCTATATGATCTACTAGTAGAAGAATATCCCAAAAAGATCCCCTCATCCGATCTAGGATCAAATTTACTCAATTCTCTCTTACCATTTTTCAAGATGTAACACTTGCATCCAAAGACACGTAAGTGTGCTACTTTTGGTTTCCGTCTAAAAATCAATTCATAAGGGGTCAAATTAATTAAAGGCCTGGCTAAAATCCTATTTAATACATAGCAAGCTGTACTAACAGCTTCGGCCCAAAAGAACTTAGCAACACCATATCCACTCAGCATGGATCTTGCTAATTCAACTAAGCTTCTATTCTTCCTCTCTACTACCCCATTTTGTTGTGGTGTTCTAGAAGATGAAAATGTATGTGATACACCATGAGTTTCACAAAAATTGGTGAAATTTTCATTCTTAAACTCTCCACCTTGGTCACTTTTAATGGCTATCAAACCTATACCAAGTTCCCTTTCTAACCGAGTAACCAAAGTTACAAAATTGTGACATGCCTCACTTTTCTTTCTAAGAAATATCACCCATGTATATCTTGAATAATCATCTACTATTACAAAACCATATTTTTTATGTCCTAAGCTCTCGGGTTCTATGGGACCAAATAAGTCCAAATGCAAAATCTCCAATGGTTTTGTAGTTGTGACATCTTTCTTTGCTTTAAAAGAAACTCTGGTTTGTTTTCCTAATTTGCACGGTCCACAAGTGTGATTTTCTTCTATTTGAAAGTTTGGTAGTCCTCTAACTAAGTTATACTTAAATATTTTCCTAATGGTGGAAGAGCTAGCATGACATAACCTCCTATGCCAAAGATTCCCATCATTGGTACATGAGGTGAGACATTTGATTCCACTTCCTTCTATAGTCTTAAGATCTAAAAGATATGTGTTGTTTCTCCTAGATGCCATTACTAAAGGTTTATGATCTCTACCAATTATGCAATAGCTAGAATTAAAAGACACATCAAAGCCAGAATCACATAGTTGACTAATACTTAAAAGGTTGTATTTTAAACCATCAACTAAAAATACCTTAGAAATAGAAATAGAAAAGGTTTCGATGGTACCTATTCCGATGACCTTCTTTTTAGTATTATCTCCTAAGGTAACATCTCCTCCATCAAATTCTTTAAGATATGTGAAAAAACTAGGATTACCGGTCATATGTCTTGAGCATCCACTATCTAAATACCACATGCCCTCCAAGGTCCCATTAAGAAGGCATGCCTGGAATTAATAGAATCAAGGATTAGAAATTTGAACCCAAACTTGTTTAGGTTCGGGTTTTCTAATGTTATGAGTAGGATAGGTAGGACAGCTCCCCTTTCTCACCCACATATAACTACTATTTCTAGAAAAAATATTTGTTCGAATTTTACAAAATTTAGAAATATGTCCGGGTTTCATGCAGTAATGACAAGTATAAAATTGCTCATAAGAATTTGAATTATGTGCATTTCTAGAAGCATTTCTATAATCATGTGTATTACTATGCAAAGCATGGGATGTGCACTTCATATGCAAGTCTTTAAAATCTGAAAATTCTTTAACTAAACTAGCATGTGAAGATATTAATTTAACATGCTCATCCTCCTTAGTTTGTAGGTCATGTAAATGAAATGTAATTTTTTCATTGAGATATTCACACAAACCTACATAGTTTTCATATTCATTCTTCATATTTTTGTACTTCTTAAGCAATTTTTCATACTTGTTGCAAACATAAAGCAATTTATCTTGTAATTCTGAATATGAAAGTGAACATACCTCAGATTGTGATGAAGAAGCTTCTTCTTCTTCAAGTTGATCTTCTTGATTAGCCATAAGGCAGATAAGTCCTTCATTCTTGTCATCATCACTTGAAGTAGATTCTTCAGAATCACTCCAACCCACCTTCAAAACCTTCTTCTTCATCTTTTTGTCAATCCTTGACTTTTCTCCTTTCTGTTGCAAAGAGGGGCAATAGACTCTAATATGGCCAACTTTTCCACATTCATGACAAATGGGTTCACCCCTATTCCTCCTTTTGGTTCTCCAATCATTTCTTCTTCCTTTTCCCGCATTTTGATTTCTCAACAGACGAGTTAGTCCTTTAACAACCATGGCAACATCATCCTCACCTGATTCTTCCGTAGCAGATTCATCATTAATTTTTAATGCAATTGACTCCTCCTTCTTTTTCCCTTTAGCTTTCTCCACAGCATCTTCTTCAGATTTCCTTCTCTCCATTTCCATCTCATTGGTCATTAGTTCACCAAGCAAATCATCCAAGGACAATGTAGACAAATCCTTGGATGCTTTAATAGCTGTCACCAGTGGATCAAACTCCCTTGGTAGTACTCTTAAAATCTTCCGTACCTGTTCATCATTTGACAAAACTTTTCCAAGACTAACTAAACCATTAGTAATGTTAGTAAATCTCGTAAACATATTTTTAATAGATTCATTTGGAGACATTCGAAACAATTCATAATCATGTACAAGCATGTTAATTTTGTTTTCTTTAACTAGAGAAGTCCCTTCATAGGTTACTTCAAGCTTGGTCCATATCTCATGCGCTGTATCAAGGTTCATAATCCTGTTGAACTCGCGTGCATCGAGTCCACAGTGAAGAATGTTTACAGCGCGTGCATTGAGTTGGACTCGTTGTTTCTCCTCAGGGGTTAACTCAGAAATTTCTTTCCTAATCGAAACATTGTTAATGACTTTTGTAGGAAAAGTAAAAGGACGACGAACAATTTCCCAAAGGTCAATATCAACAGATTGAAAATGTGCTCCCATCCGATTCTTCCAATATAAATAATATTCGCCACAGAAAAGGGGTGGCCGGTTGGAAGAAGCACCTTCCCCAAGTTTGGCACCGGCATCAATAAAATTTTGAGCCATGATCTTGTCTTTCGGATTTCTCCTTTAGACTTTAAATGGCTCTGATACCAATTGTTGGAAAAATGCCGGTTACAAGAGGGGGGGGGGGGTGAATTAAATCGTTCACAAAAATAAAACGTAACAGAGTAAATTTAAGCTTGAATTTGTGAACTTAAGAAATAAAATAGCAAGGCACACGATTTCAAGTGGTTCGGCAAAACCTTTGCCTACGTCCACCCCCAGCTAACCTAGCCGGGCTTCACTACCAATCCAATGCCTTTTGCCCAAACCGGCGGGTAGGCCAAAAACCCTCACAGCACCCAATCACAAGATTGGTCACACACAAATACAATCAGCTTGGTTTTCACACCAAGACCACAATACACCGTCGTCGTCAAAAGGCAAACAAAATTTTCGTAAACAAAATTAAAATTCCACAGACCTTACAACTTGTGAAACAAGGTGGCACATAAAAAAAACTTTCTTCGAAATTAAAATAACCCAAACTCACTTCTGACCGCGCTTTCCAAACTGGGCAAAGCCCAAATTGCGTTTGCGAAAGGCGCTGTTCTGTTTTCGTGCGGAAGAGGGTTTTGGAGAAATTAGGTCTAAAATTCGACTTCAAAAGAATTCGAAACAGGTAAATTGGATTTCGAAAAGTTAATTGAAACGGAAAGGAATGAAAAACCGCGCAAATTTGAAGCGAAAGGAACGCGTTTCGTTTCGATCCGAGAAGGCTGAGGAAGACGATGAACAGTAAATCTTTTTCGTCCGTCTTTGCAGGGAATTTTTTAGTTCCTTTTTTTGTTGTTAAAATCCCTCGAATTCAATCCTTCTTATAGAAGGAGATCGAGCAAAGAGCAGAAAACATGGAGTCCTTGCGCCGGAAAAGCAGGAAAGGAACGCCGAAAGCAAACGCAGTTGCGCCGGGAAAACAGTAAAAATAAAACGCCGTTGCACCGGAAACGCCGTTGCGCCGAAAAGAAAAATACTTTAATAACCGGAAACGCCGTTGCGCCGGAAACGCCGTTGCGCCGAAAACGCCGTTGCGCCGAAAAAAGAAAAATACTTTAATAAATTATATTTTTATTTAACCCAAAATAAATATGGTGTAAAATGTTGATTATACAAGTCAAGGACTTGTTTAATCACAACACCTTCTTAAATTTAAGCCTCATACGTAGAGTTGCACTAATACGATATATAAAATCGTATGGTACAACCCTTAGGCAATTAAAACCTGAAAAATACATTTATAATGTGCCACACAAACAAAGTTGTAAGTTTTACATTGTGTCCTAAAAAAAAACTTATACACCTCCATAATGGTTGCCACACCATCTGGAGTACCAGGGGCTGCTCATCACGATCAAAGTTGTTGGTAACCTCCTTCAAGTCATTTAAGCTTCATGTCACTGTAACAAATACTCAAGCAAGCAATTAGAATACACTGTTTTGTTATCATCAAATTATCTTTTAGGCCATGGGGTTTAACAATCTCCCCCTTTTGATGATAACAAAACCCACAAATTTATTATAAAAGTAAACGGTAACAATTATTGTAAACAATCACTCCCCCTGAATCTAATCACTTTTCTCTCCCCCTTTTTGGTATCACTCAAAAGGGTTGAGGATTCCAAGGGACAATCTAAGTCTGATAAAGAGTTCTGTGGGCAATGGTTTAGTGAAGATATCTGCGAATTGATCTTGAGAGGGAACAAAATTAAGTGTGATAAGCTTATTTTGTACTTGCTCTCTAATGAAATGAAATCTAAGATCAATGTGCTTAGTGCGAGAATGATGAACGGGATTTTTGGTAAGACATATAGCACTAGCATTATCACACAATATAGGAATTTCACTAAGATGAATACCATAGTCAAGTAGTTGTTGCCTAATCCAAAGTACTTGGGCCACACAACTCCCTGCCGCTATGTATTCAGACTCGGTCGTTGAAAGGGCAACACAGTTTTGTTTTCTACTAGCCCAAGAAATCAGTGAATTTCCCAGAAATTGACACATTCCTGAAGTACTTTTTCTATCAGTTTTACTTCCAGCAAAGTCTGCATCTGAGTAGGCAATTAAATTGAGGCTTTCTTCATTTTTGGGGAACCATAGTCCTAAAGTAGATGTTCCAAGAAGATATCTAAAAATGTGCTTCACAGCTTGCAAGTGTGATTCTTTAGGACATGATTGAAACCTAGCACACAAGCAAACACTAAACATAATATCAGGTCTACTAGCTGTCAAATAAAGAAGGGAACCTATCATGCCTCTATACAGCTTTTGATCAACTTCCTTCCCCTTCTCATCCTTGTCTAATGAAATTGATGTGGCCATGGGGGTTACTCTAGATTTACATTTATCTAACCCAAACTTTTTGAGTAATTCTAAAGTATACTTAGTTTGAGAAATAAAGATACCTTGACTTACTTGCTTAATTTGTAATCCTAAGAAAAAAGTTAACTCTCCCATCAAACTCATTTCAAATTCATTTTTCATCATTTTTGAAAACTCCATACAAAGATCTTCATTTGTTGCACCAAAAACTATATCATCAACATAAATTTGACATACTAATTGATCATCTTCAAAATTTTTGAAAAATAAAGTACTATCTATTTTGCCTCTTCTAAAACCATTTGATGTCAGAAATGTACATAGCCTATCATACCATGCTCTAGGAGCTTGTTTTAAACCATACAAAGCCTTCTTTAATTTGAAAACATAATCGGGCTTTTCAAAACACTCAAAGCCACGAGGTTGCTCTACATAAACCTCCTCATTAATAAACCCATTCAAGAAAGCACTCTTAACATCCATTTGATATAACTTGAAATTCTTATGACAGGTATAAGCCAAAAGAATCCTAATGGCTTCAAGTCTGGCTACGGGAGCATATGTTTCATCTACATCTATCCCTTCAACTTGTGAGTATCCTTTGGCTACTAATCTAGCTTTATTTCTAATCACATTGCCATTCTCATCTAGCTTGTTCTTGAAAACACACTTAGTTCCTATAACTGATTGATCACTAGGTCTAGGGGTCAATTCCCATACTTGATTTCTTTCAAATTGATTTAGTTCCTCATTCATGGCAATCAACCAAAACTCATCATTCATTGCCTCATCTATTGTATGAGGTTCAAGGGTGGAAACAAATGCGGAGTGGTTGAAACTTCCCCTTGTTCTAACATTATCCTTCATATCTCCAATAATTTGCTCAACTGGATGACTCTTCTTATACTTAAAGGTATTGGAACTTGATGGATTTTCACTTTCAATTTTTTTTATATTCGTATTTCCATCAAGATGTGGATTTTCACTTTCAATTTTTTCTATATTCGTATTTCCATCAAGATTTAATCTTCCTAGAACTTCTAAGTCATCATCAAGATGATCACTAGTTTTTGGCTTAAGTGGTTCTTCATCAAAGGTCACATGAATTGATTCTTCCACTAAGTGTGTAACTTTATTATACACTCTATATGATCTACTAGTAGAAGAATATCCCAAAAAGATCCCCTCATCCGATCTAGGATCAAATTTACTCAATTCTCTCTTACCATTTTTCAAGATGTAACACTTGCATCCAAAGACACGTAAGTGTGCTACTTTTGGTTTCCGTCTAAAAATCAATTCATAAGGGGTCAAATTAATTAAAGGCCTGGCTAAAATCCTATTTAATACATAGCAAGCTGTACTAACAGCTTCGGCCCAAAAGAACTTAGCAACACCATATCCACTCAGCATGGATCTTGCTAATTCAACTAAGCTTCTATTCTTCCTCTCTACTACCCCATTTTGTTGTGGTGTTCTAGAAGATGAAAATGTATGTGATACACCATGAGTTTCACAAAAATTGGTGAAATTTTCATTCTTAAACTCTCCACCTTGGTCACTTTTAATGGCTATCAAACCTATACCAAGTTCCCTTTCTAACCGAGTAACCAAAGTTACAAAATTGTGACATGCCTCACTTTTCTTTCTAAGAAATATCACCCATGTATATCTTGAATAATCATCTACTATTACAAAACCATATTTTTTATGTCCTAAGCTCTCGGGTTCTATGGGACCAAATAAGTCCAAATGCAAAATCTCCAATGGTTTTGTAGTTGTGACATCTTTCTTTGCTTTAAAAGAAACTCTGGTTTGTTTTCCTAATTTGCACGGTCCACAAGTGTGATTTTCTTCTATTTGAAAGTTTGGTAGTCCTCTAACTAAGTTATACTTAAATATTTTCCTAATGGTGGAAGAGCTAGCATGACATAACCTCCTATGCCAAAGATTCCCATCATTGGTACATGAGGTGAGACATTTGATTCCACTTCCTTCTATAGTCTTAAGATCTAAAAGATATGTGTTGTTTCTCCTAGATGCCATTACTAAAGGTTTATGATCTCTACCAATTATGCAATAGCTAGAATTAAAAGACACATCAAAGCCAGAATCACATAGTTGACTAATACTTAAAAGGTTGTATTTTAAACCATCAACTAAAAATACCTTAGAAATAGAAATAGAAAAGGTTTCGATGGTACCTATTCCGATGACCTTCTTTTTAGTATTATCTCCTAAGGTAACATCTCCTCCATCAAATTCTTTAAGATATGTGAAAAAACTAGGATTACCGGTCATATGTCTTGAGCATCCACTATCTAAATACCACATGCCCTCCAAGGTCCCATTAAGAAGGCATGCCTGGAATTAATAGAATCAAGGATTAGAAATTTGAACCCAAACTTGTTTAGGTTCGGGTTTTCTAATGTTATGAGTAGGATAGGTAGGACAGCTCCCCTTTCTCACCCACATATAACTACTATTTCTAGAAAAAATATTTGTTCGAATTTTACAAAATTTAGAAATATGTCCGGGTTTCATGCAGTAATGACAAGTATAAAATTGCTCATAAGAATTTGAATTATGTGCATTTCTAGAAGCATTTCTATAATCATGTGTATTACTATGCAAAGCATGGGATGTGCACTTCATATGCAAGTCTTTAAAATCTGAAAATTCTTTAACTAAACTAGCATGTGAAGATATTAATTTAACATGCTCATCCTCCTTAGTTTGTAGGTCATGTAAATGAAATGTAATTTTTTCATTGAGATATTCACACAAACCTACATAGTTTTCATATTCATTCTTCATATTTTTGTACTTCTTAAGCAATTTTTCATACTTGTTGCAAACATAAAGCAATTTATCTTGTAATTCTGAATATGAAAGTGAACATACCTCAGATTGTGATGAAGAAGCTTCTTCTTCTTCAAGTTGATCTTCTTGATTAGCCATAAGGCAGATAAGTCCTTCATTCTTGTCATCATCACTTGAAGTAGATTCTTCAGAATCACTCCAACCCACCTTCAAAACCTTCTTCTTCATCTTTTTGTCAATCCTTGACTTTTCTCCTTTCTGTTGCAAAGAGGGGCAATAGACTCTAATATGGCCAACTTTTCCACATTCATGACAAATGGGTTCACCCCTATTCCTCCTTTTGGTTCTCCAATCATTTCTTCTTCCTTTTCCCGCATTTTGATTTCTCAACAGACGAGTTAGTCCTTTAACAACCATGGCAACATCATCCTCACCTGATTCTTCCGTAGCAGATTCATCATTAATTTTTAATGCAATTGACTCCTCCTTCTTTTTCCCTTTAGCTTTCTCCACAGCATCTTCTTCAGATTTCCTTCTCTCCATTTCCATCTCATTGGTCATTAGTTCACCAAGCAAATCATCCAAGGACAATGTAGACAAATCCTTGGATGCTTTAATAGCTGTCACCAGTGGATCAAACTCCCTTGGTAGTACTCTTAAAATCTTCCGTACCTGTTCATCATTTGACAAAACTTTTCCAAGACTAACTAAACCATTAGTAATGTTAGTAAATCTCGTAAACATATTTTTAATAGATTCATTTGGAGACATTCGAAACAATTCATAATCATGTACAAGCATGTTAATTTTGTTTTCTTTAACTAGAGAAGTCCCTTCATAGGTTACTTCAAGCTTGGTCCATATCTCATGCGCTGTATCAAGGTTCATAATCCTGTTGAACTCGCGTGCATCGAGTCCACAGTGAAGAATGTTTACAGCGCGTGCATTGAGTTGGACTCGTTGTTTCTCCTCAGGGGTTAACTCAGAAATTTCTTTCCTAATCGAAACATTGTTAATGACTTTTGTAGGAAAAGTAAAAGGACGACGAACAATTTCCCAAAGGTCAATATCAACAGATTGAAAATGTGCTCCCATCCGATTCTTCCAATATAAATAATATTCGCCACAGAAAAGGGGTGGCCGGTTGGAAGAAGCACCTTCCCCAAGTTTGGCACCGGCATCAATAAAATTTTGAGCCATGATCTTGTCTTTCGGATTTCTCCTTTAGACTTTAAATGGCTCTGATACCAATTGTTGGAAAAATGCCGGTTACAAGAGGGGGGGGGGGGTGAATTAAATCGTTCACAAAAATAAAACGTAACAGAGTAAATTTAAGCTTGAATTTGTGAACTTAAGAAATAAAATAGCAAGGCACACGATTTCAAGTGGTTCGGCAAAACCTTTGCCTACGTCCACCCCCAGCTAACCTAGCCGGGCTTCACTACCAATCCAATGCCTTTTGCCCAAACCGGCGGGTAGGCCAAAAACCCTCACAGCACCCAATCACAAGATTGGTCACACACAAATACAATCAGCTTGGTTTTCACACCAAGACCACAATACACCGTCGTCGTCAAAAGGCAAACAAAATTTTCGTAAACAAAATTAAAATTCCACAGACCTTACAACTTGTGAAACAAGGTGGCACATAAAAAAAACTTTCTTCGAAATTAAAATAACCCAAACTCACTTCTGACCGCGCTTTCCAAACTGGGCAAAGCCCAAATTGCGTTTGCGAAAGGCGCTGTTCTGTTTTCGTGCGGAAGAGGGTTTTGGAGAAATTAGGTCTAAAATTCGACTTCAAAAGAATTCGAAACAGGTAAATTGGATTTCGAAAAGTTAATTGAAACGGAAAGGAATGAAAAACCGCGCAAATTTGAAGCGAAAGGAACGCGTTTCGTTTCGATCCGAGAAGGCTGAGGAAGACGATGAACAGTAAATCTTTTTCGTCCGTCTTTGCAGGGAATTTTTTAGTTCCTTTTTTTGTTGTTAAAATCCCTCGAATTCAATCCTTCTTATAGAAGGAGATCGAGCAAAGAGCAGAAAACATGGAGTCCTTGCGCCGGAAAAGCAGGAAAGGAACGCCGAAAGCAAACGCAGTTGCGCCGGGAAAACAGTAAAAATAAAACGCCGTTGCACCGGAAACGCCGTTGCGCCGAAAAGAAAAATACTTTAATAACCGGAAACGCCGTTGCGCCGGAAACGCCGTTGCGCCGAAAACGCCGTTGCGCCGAAAAAAGAAAAATACTTTAATAAATTATATTTTTATTTAACCCAAAATAAATATGGTGTAAAATGTTGATTATACAAGTCAAGGACTTGTTTAATCACAACACCTTCTTAAATTTAAGCCTCATACGTAGAGTTGCACTAATACGATATATAAAATCGTATGGTACAACCCTTAGGCAATTAAAACCTGAAAAATACATTTATAATGTGCCACACAAACAAAGTTGTAAGTTTTACATTGTGTCCTAAAAAAAAACTTATACACCTCCATAATGGTTGCCACACCATCTGGAGTACCAGGGGCTGCTCATCACGATCAAAGTTGTTGGTAACCTCCTTCAAGTCATTTAAGCTTCATGTCACTGTAACAAATACTCAAGCAAGCAATTAGAATACACTGTTTTGTTATCATCAAATTATCTTTTAGGCCATGGGGTTTAACAATCTCCCCCTTTTGATGATAACAAAACCCACAAATTTATTATAAAAGTAAACGGTAACAATTATTGTAAACAATCACTCCCCCTGAATCTAATCACTTTTCTCTCCCCCTTTTTGGTATCACTCAAAAGGGTTGAGGATTCCAAGGGACAATCTAAGTCTGATAAAGAGTTCTGTGGGCAATGGTTTAGTGAAGATATCTGCGAATTGATCTTGAGAGGGAACAAAATTAAGTGTGATAAGCTTATTTTGTACTTGCTCTCTAATGAAATGAAATCTAAGATCAATGTGCTTAGTGCGAGAATGATGAACGGGATTTTTGGTAAGACATATAGCACTAGCATTATCACACAATATAGGAATTTCACTAAGATGAATACCATAGTCAAGTAGTTGTTGCCTAATCCAAAGTACTTGGGCTACACAACTCCCTGCCGCTATGTATTCAGACTCGGTCGTTGAAAGGGCAACACAGTTTTGTTTTCTACTAGCCCAAGAAATCAGTGAATTTCCCAGAAATTGACACATTCCTGAAGTACTTTTTCTATCAGTTTTACTTCCAGCAAAGTCTGCATCTGAGTAGGCAATTAAATTGAGGCTTTCTTCATTTTTGGGGAACCATAGTCCTAAAGTAGATGTTCCAAGAAGATATCTAAAAATGTGCTTCACAGCTTGCAAGTGTGATTCTTTAGGACATGATTGAAACCTAGCACACAAGCAAACACTAAACATAATATCAGGTCTACTAGCTGTCAAATAAAGAAGGGAACCTATCATGCCTCTATACAGCTTTTGATCAACTTCCTTCCCCTTCTCATCCTTGTCTAATGAAATTGATGTGGCCATGGGGGTTACTCTAGATTTACATTTATCTAACCCAAACTTTTTGAGTAATTCTAAAGTATACTTAGTTTGAGAAATAAAGATACCTTGACTTACTTGCTTAATTTGTAATCCTAAGAAAAAAGTTAACTCTCCCATCAAACTCATTTCAAATTCATTTTTCATCATTTTTGAAAACTCCATACAAAGATCTTCATTTGTTGCACCAAAAACTATATCATCAACATAAATTTGACATACTAATTGATCATCTTCAAAATTTTTGAAAAATAAAGTACTATCTATTTTGCCTCTTCTAAAACCATTTGATGTCAGAAATGTACATAGCCTATCATACCATGCTCTAGGAGCTTGTTTTAAACCATACAAAGCCTTCTTTAATTTGAAAACATAATCGGGCTTTTCAAAACACTCAAAGCCACGAGGTTGCTCTACATAAACCTCCTCATTAATAAACCCATTCAAGAAAGCACTCTTAACATCCATTTGATATAACTTGAAATTCTTATGACAGGTATAAGCCAAAAGAATCCTAATGGCTTCAAGTCTGGCTACGGGAGCATATGTTTCATCTACATCTATCCCTTCAACTTGTGAGTATCCTTTGGCTACTAATCTAGCTTTATTTCTAATCACATTGCCATTCTCATCTAGCTTGTTCTTGAAAACCCACTTAGTTCCTATAACTGATTGATCACTAGGTCTAGGGGGTCAATTCCCATACTTGATTTCTTTCAAATTGATTTAGTTCCTCATTCATGGCAATCAACCAAAACTCATCATTCATTGCCTCATCTATTGTATGAGGTTCAAGGGTGGAAACAAATGCGGAGTGGTTGAAACTTCCCCTTGTTCTAACATTATCCTTCATATCTCCAATAATTTGCTCAACTGGATGACTCTTCTTATACTTAAAGGCATTGGAACTTGATGGATTTTCACTTTCAATTTTTTTTATATTCGTATTTCCATCAAGATGTGGATTTTCACTTTCAATTTTTTCTATATTCGTATTTCCATCAAGATTTAATCTTCCTAGAACTTCTAAGTCATCATCAAGATGATCACTAGTTTTTGGCTTAAGTGGTTCTTCATCAAAGGTCACATGAATTGATTCTTCCACTAAGTGTGTAACTTTATTATACACTCTATATGATCTACTAGTAGAAGAATATCCCAAAAAGATCCCCTCATCCGATCTAGGATCAAATTTACTCAATTCTCTCTTACCATTATTCAAGATGTAACACTTGCATCCAAAGACACGTAAGTGTGCTACTTTTGGTTTCCGTCTAAAAATCAATTCATAAGGGGTCAAATTAATTAAAGGCCTGGCTAAAATCCTATTTAATACATAGCAAGCTGTACTAACAGCTTCGGCCCAAAAGAACTTAGCAACACCATATCCACTCAGCATGGATCTTGCTAATTCAACTAAGCTTCTATTCTTCCTCTCTACTACCCCATTTTGTTGTGGTGTTCTAGAAGATGAAAATGTATGTGATACACCATGAGTTTCACAAAAATTGGTGAAATTTTCATTCTTAAACTCTCCACCTTGGTCACTTTTAATGGCTATCAAACCTATACCAAGTTCCCTTTCTAACCGAGTAACCAAAGTTACAAAATTGTGACATGCCTCACTTTTCTTTCTAAGAAATATCACCCATGTATATCTTGAATAATCATCTACTATTACAAAACCATATTTTTTATGTCCTAAGCTCTCGGGTTCTATGGGACCAAATAAGTCCAAATGCAAAATCTCCAATGGTTTTGTAGTCGTGACATCTTTCTTTGCTTTAAAAGAAACTCTGGTTTGTTTTCCTAATTTGCACGGTCCACAAGTGTGATTTTCTTCTATTTGAAAGTTTGGTAGTCCTCTAACTAAGTTATACTTAAATATTTTCCTAATGGTGGAAGAGCTAGCATGACATAACCTCCTATGCCAAAGATTCCCATCATTGGTACATGAGGTGAGACATTTGATTCCACTTCCTTCTATAGTCTTAAGATCTAAAAGATATGTGTTGTTTCTCCTAGATGCCATTACTAAAGGTTTATGATCTCTACCAATTATGCAATAGCTAGAATTAAAAGACACATCAAAGCCAGAATCACATAGTTGACTAATACTTAAAAGGTTGTATTTTAAACCATCAACTAAAAATACCTTAGAAATAGAAATAGAAAAGGTTTCGATGGTACCTATTCCGATGACCTTCTTTTTAGTATTATCTCCTAAGGTAACATCTCCTCCATCAAATTCTTTAAGATATGTGAAAAAACTAGGATTACCGGTCATATGTCTTGAGCATCCACTATCTAAATACCACATGCCCTCCAAGGTCCCATTAAGAAGGCATGCCTGGAATTAATAGAATCAAGGATTAGAAATTTGAACCCAAACTTGTTTAGGTTCGGGTTTTCTAATGTTATGAGTAGGATAGGTAGGACAGCTCCCCTTTCTCACCCACATATAACTACTATTTCTAGAAAAAATATTTGTTCGAATTTTACAAAATTTAGAAATATGTCCGGGTTTCATGCAGTAATGACAAGTATAAAATTGCTCATAAGAATTTGAATTATGTGCATTTCTAGAAGCATTTCTATAATCATGTGTATTACTATGCAAAGCATGGGATGTGCACTTCATATGCAAGTCTTTAAAATCTGAAAATTCTTTAACTAAACTAGCATGTGAAGATATTAATTTAACATGCTCATCCTCCTTAGTTTGTAGGTCATGTAAATGAAATGTAATTTTTTCATTGAGATATTCACACAAACCTACATAGTTTTCATATTCATTCTTCATATTTTTGTACTTCTTAAGCAATTTTTCATACTTGTTGCAAACATAAAGCAATTTATCTTGTAATTCTGAATATGAAAGTGAACATACCTCAGATTGTGATGAAGAAGCTTCTTCTTCTTCAAGTTGATCTTCTTGATTAGCCATAAGGCAGATAAGTCCTTCATTCTTGTCATCATCACTTGAAGTAGATTCTTCAGAATCACTCCAACCCACCTTCAAAACCTTCTTCTTCATCTTTTTGTCAATCCTTGACTTTTCTCCTTTCTGTTGCAAAGAGGGGCAATAGACTCTAATATGGCCAACTTTTCCACATTCATGACAAATGGGTTCACCCCTATTCCTCCTTTTGGTTCTCCAATCATTTCTTCTTCCTTTTCCCGCATTTTGATTTCTCAACAGACGAGTTAGTCCTTTAACAACCATGGCAACATCATCCTCACCTGATTCTTCCGTAGCAGATTCATCATTAATTTTTAATGCAATTGACTCCTCCTTCTTTTTCCCTTTAGCTTTCTCCACAGCATCTTCTTCAGATTTCCTTCTCTCCATTTCCATCTCATTGGTCATTAGTTCACCAAGCAAATCATCCAAGGACAATGTAGACAAATCCTTGGATGCTTTAATAGCTGTCACCAGTGGATCAAACTCCCTTGGTAGTACTCTTAAAATCTTCCGTACCTGTTCATCATTTGACAAAACTTTTCCAAGACTAACTAAACCATTAGTAATGTTAGTAAATCTCGTAAACATATTTTTAATAGATTCATTTGGAGACATTCGAAACAATTCATAATCATGTACAAGCATGTTAATTTTGTTTTCTTTAACTAGAGAAGTCCCTTCATAGGTTACTTCAAGCTTGGTCCATATCTCATGCGCTGTATCAAGGTTCATAATCCTGTTGAACTCGCGTGCATCGAGTCCACAGTGAAGAATGTTTACAGCGCGTGCATTGAGTTGGACTCGTTGTTTCTCCTCAGGGGTTAACTCAGAAATTTCTTTCCTAATCGAAACATTGTTAATGACTTTTGTAGGAAAAGTAAAAGGACGACGAACAATTTCCCAAAGGTCAATATCAACAGATTGAAAATGTGCTCCCATCCGATTCTTCCAATATAAATAATATTCGCCACAGAAAAGGGGTGGCCGGTTGGAAGAAGCACCTTCCCCAAGTTTGGCACCGGCATCAATAAAATTTTGAGCCATGATCTTGTCTTTCGGATTTCTCCTTTAGACTTTAAATGGCTCTGATACCAATTGTTGGAAAAATGCCGGTTACAAGAGGGGGGGGGGTGAATTAAATCGTTCACAAAAATAAAACGTAACAGAGTAAATTTAAGCTTGAATTTGTGAACTTAAGAAATAAAATAGCAAGGCACACGATTTCAAGTGGTTCGGCAAAACCTTTGCCTACGTCCACCCCCAGCTAACCTAGCCGGGCTTCACTACCAATCCAATGCCTTTTGCCCAAACCGGCGGGTAGGCCAAAAACCCTCACAGCACCCAATCACAAGATTGGTCACACACAAATACAATCAGCTTGGTTTTCACACCAAGACCACAATACACCGTCGTCGTCAAAAGGCAAACAAAATTTTCGTAAACAAAATTAAAATTCCACAGACCTTACAACTTGTGAAACAAGGTGGCACATAAAAAAAACTTTCTTCGAAATTAAAATAACCCAAACTCACTTCTGACCGCGCTTTCCAAACTGGGCAAAGCCCAAATTGCGTTTGCGAAAGGCGCTGTTCTGTTTTCGTGCGGAAGAGGGTTTTGGAGAAATTAGGTCTAAAATTCGACTTCAAAAGAATTCGAAACAGGTAAATTGGATTTCGAAAAGTTAATTGAAACGGAAAGGAATGAAAAACCGCGCAAATTTGAAGCGAAAGGAACGCGTTTCGTTTCGATCCGAGAAGGCTGAGGAAGACGATGAACAGTAAATCTTTTTCGTCCGTCTTTGCAGGGAATTTTTTAGTTCCTTTTTTTGTTGTTAAAATCCCTCGAATTCAATCCTTCTTATAGAAGGAGATCGAGCAAAGAGCAGAAAACATGGAGTCCTTGCGCCGGAAAAGCAGGAAAGGAACGCCGAAAGCAAACGCAGTTGCGCCGGGAAAACAGTAAAAATAAAACGCCGTTGCACCGGAAACGCCGTTGCGCCGAAAAGAAAAATACTTTAATAACCGGAAACGCCGTTGCGCCGGAAACGCCGTTGCGCCGGAAACGCCGTTGCGCCGAAAACGCCGTTGCGCCGAAAAAAGAAAAATACTTTAATAAATTATATTTTTATTTAACCCAAAATAAATATGGTGTAAAATGTTGATTATACAAGTCAAGGACTTGTTTAATCACAACACCTTCTTAAATTTAAGCCTCATACGTAGAGTTGCACTAATACGATATATAAAATCGTATGGTACAACCCTTAGGCAATTAAAACCTGAAAAATACATTTATAATGTGCCACACAAACAAAGTTGTAAGTTTTACATTGTGTCCTAAAAAAAAACTTATACACCTCCATAATGGTTGCCACACCATCTGGAGTACCAGGGGCTGCTCATCACGATCAAAGTTGTTGGTAACCTCCTTCAAGTCATTTAAGCTTCATGTCACTGTAACAAATACTCAAGCAAGCAATTAGAATACACTGTTTTGTTATCATCAAATTATCTTTTAGGCCATGGGGTTTAACAATCTCCCCCTTTTGATGATAACAAAACCCACAAATTTATTATAAAAGTAAACGGTAACAATTATTGTAAACAATCACTCCCCCTGAATCTAATCACTTTTCTCTCCCCCTTTTTGGTATCACTCAAAAGGGTTGAGGATTCCAAGGGACAATCTAAGTCTGATAAAGAGTTCTGTGGGCAATGGTTTAGTGAAGATATCTGCGAATTGATCTTGAGAGGGAACAAAATTAAGTGTGATAAGCTTATTTTGTACTTGCTCTCTAATGAAATGAAATCTAAGATCAATGTGCTTAGTGCGAGAATGATGAACGGGATTTTTGGTAAGACATATAGCACTAGCATTATCACACAATATAGGAATTTCACTAAGATGAATACCATAGTCAAGTAGTTGTTGCCTAATCCAAAGTACTTGGGCTACACAACTCCCTGCCGCTATGTATTCAGACTCGGTCGTTGAAAGGGCAACACAGTTTTGTTTTCTACTAGCCCAAGAAATCAGTGAATTTCCCAGAAATTGACACATTCCTGAAGTACTTTTTCTATCAGTTTTACTTCCAGCAAAGTCTGCATCTGAGTAGGCAATTAAATTGAGGCTTTCTTCATTTTTGGGGAACCATAGTCCTAAAGTAGATGTTCCAAGAAGATATCTAAAAATGTGCTTCACAGCTTGCAAGTGTGATTCTTTAGGACATGATTGAAACCTAGCACACAAGCAAACACTAAACATAATATCAGGTCTACTAGCTGTCAAATAAAGAAGGGAACCTATCATGCCTCTATACAGCTTTTGATCAACTTCCTTCCCCTTCTCATCCTTGTCTAATGAAATTGATGTGGCCATGGGGGTTACTCTAGATTTACATTTATCTAACCCAAACTTTTTGAGTAATTCTAAAGTATACTTAGTTTGAGAAATAAAGATACCTTGACTTACTTGCTTAATTTGTAATCCTAAGAAAAAAGTTAACTCTCCCATCAAACTCATTTCAAATTCATTTTTCATCATTTTTGAAAACTCCATACAAAGATCTTCATTTGTTGCACCAAAAACTATATCATCAACATAAATTTGACATACTAATTGATCATCTTCAAAATTTTTGAAAAATAAAGTACTATCTATTTTGCCTCTTCTAAAACCATTTGATGTCAGAAATGTACATAGCCTATCATACCATGCTCTAGGAGCTTGTTTTAAACCATACAAAGCCTTCTTTAATTTGAAAACATAATCGGGCTTTTCAAAACACTCAAAGCCACGAGGTTGCTCTACATAAACCTCCTCATTAATAAACCCATTCAAGAAAGCACTCTTAACATCCATTTGATATAACTTGAAATTCTTATGACAGGTATAAGCCAAAAGAATCCTAATGGCTTCAAGTCTGGCTACGGGAGCATATGTTTCATCTACATCTATCCCTTCAACTTGTGAGTATCCTTTGGCTACTAATCTAGCTTTATTTCTAATCACATTGCCATTCTCATCTAGCTTGTTCTTGAAAACCCACTTAGTTCCTATAACTGATTGATCACTAGGTCTAGGGGGTCAATTCCCATACTTGATTTCTTTCAAATTGATTTAGTTCCTCATTCATGGCAATCAACCAAAACTCATCATTCATTGCCTCATCTATTGTATGAGGTTCAAGGGTGGAAACAAATGCGGAGTGGTTGAAACTTCCCCTTGTTCTAACATTATCCTTCATATCTCCAATAATTTGCTCAACTGGATGACTCTTCTTATACTTAAAGGCATTGGAACTTGATGGATTTTCACTTTCAATTTTTTTTATATTCGTATTTCCATCAAGATGTGGATTTTCACTTTCAATTTTTTCTATATTCGTATTTCCATCAAGATTTAATCTTCCTAGAACTTCTAAGTCATCATCAAGATGATCACTAGTTTTTGGCTTAAGTGGTTCTTCATCAAAGGTCACATGAATTGATTCTTCCACTAAGTGTGTAACTTTATTATACACTCTATATGATCTACTAGTAGAAGAATATCCCAAAAAGATCCCCTCATCCGATCTAGGATCAAATTTACTCAATTCTCTCTTACCATTATTCAAGATGTAACACTTGCATCCAAAGACACGTAAGTGTGCTACTTTTGGTTTCCGTCTAAAAATCAATTCATAAGGGGTCAAATTAATTAAAGGCCTGGCTAAAATCCTATTTAATACATAGCAAGCTGTACTAACAGCTTCGGCCCAAAAGAACTTAGCAACACCATATCCACTCAGCATGGATCTTGCTAATTCAACTAAGCTTCTATTCTTCCTCTCTACTACCCCATTTTGTTGTGGTGTTCTAGAAGATGAAAATGTATGTGATACACCATGAGTTTCACAAAAATTGGTGAAATTTTCATTCTTAAACTCTCCACCTTGGTCACTTTTAATGGCTATCAAACCTATACCAAGTTCCCTTTCTAACCGAGTAACCAAAGTTACAAAATTGTGACATGCCTCACTTTTCTTTCTAAGAAATATCACCCATGTATATCTTGAATAATCATCTACTATTACAAAACCATATTTTTTATGTCCTAAGCTCTCGGGTTCTATGGGACCAAATAAGTCCAAATGCAAAATCTCCAATGGTTTTGTAGTCGTGACATCTTTCTTTGCTTTAAAAGAAACTCTGGTTTGTTTTCCTAATTTGCACGGTCCACAAGTGCGATTTTCTTCTATTTGAAAGTTTGGTAGTCCTCTAACTAAGTTATACTTAAATATTTTCCTAATGGTGGAAGAGCTAGCATGACATAACCTCCTATGCCAAAGATTCCCATCATTGGTACATGAGGTGAGACATTTGATTCCACTTCCTTCTATAGTCTTAAGATCTAAAAGATATGTGTTGTTTCTCCTAGATGCCATTACTAAAGGTTTATGATCTCTACCAATTATGCAATAGCTAGAATTAAAAGACACATCAAAGCCAGAATCACATAGTTGACTAATACTTAAAAGGTTGTATTTTAAACCATCAACTAAAAATACCTTAGAAATAGAAATAGAAAAGGTTTCGATGGTACCTATTCCGATGACCTTCTTTTTAGTATTATCTCCTAAGGTAACATCTCCTCCATCAAATTCTTTAAGATATGTGAAAAAACTAGGATTACCGGTCATATGTCTTGAGCATCCACTATCTAAATACCACATGCCCTCCAAGGTCCCATTAAGAAGGCATGCCTGGAATTAATAGAATCAAGGATTAGAAATTTGAACCCAAACTTGTTTAGGTTCGGGTTTTCTAATGTTATGAGTAGGATAGGTAGGACAGCTCCCCTTTCTCACCCACATATAACTACTATTTCTAGAAAAAATATTTGTTCGAATTTTACAAAATTTAGAAATATGTCCGGGTTTCATGCAGTAATGACAAGTATAAAATTGCTCATAAGAATTTGAATTATGTGCATTTCTAGAAGCATTTCTATAATCATGTGTATTACTATGCAAAGCATGGGATGTGCACTTCATATGCAAGTCTTTAAAATCTGAAAATTCTTTAACTAAACTAGCATGTGAAGATATTAATTTAACATGCTCATCCTCCTTAGTTTGTAGGTCATGTAAATGAAATGTAATTTTTTCATTGAGATATTCACACAAACCTACATAGTTTTCATATTCATTCTTCATATTTTTGTACTTCTTAAGCAATTTTTCATACTTGTTGCAAACATAAAGCAATTTATCTTGTAATTCTGAATATGAAAGTGAACATACCTCAGATTGTGATGAAGAAGCTTCTTCTTCTTCAAGTTGATCTTCTTGATTAGCCATAAGGCAGATAAGTCCTTCATTCTTGTCATCATCACTTGAAGTAGATTCTTCAGAATCACTCCAACCCACCTTCAAAACCTTCTTCTTCATCTTTTTGTCAATCCTTGACTTTTCTCCTTTCTGTTGCAAAGAGGGGCAATAGACTCTAATATGGCCAACTTTTCCACATTCATGACAAATGGGTTCACCCCTATTCCTCCTTTTGGTTCTCCAATCATTTCTTCTTCCTTTTCCCGCATTTTGATTTCTCAACAGACGAGTTAGTCCTTTAACAACCATGGCAACATCATCCTCACCTGATTCTTCCGTAGCAGATTCATCATTAATTTTTAATGCAATTGACTCCTCCTTCTTTTTCCCTTTAGCTTTCTCCACAGCATCTTCTTCAGATTTCCTTCTCTCCATTTCCATCTCATTGGTCATTAGTTCACCAAGCAAATCATCCAAGGACAATGTAGACAAATCCTTGGATGCTTTAATAGCTGTCACCAGTGGATCAAACTCCCTTGGTAGTACTCTTAAAATCTTCCGTACCTGTTCATCATTTGACAAAACTTTTCCAAGACTAACTAAACCATTAGTAATGTTAGTAAATCTCGTAAACATATTTTTAATAGATTCATTTGGAGACATTCGAAACAATTCATAATCATGTACAAGCATGTTAATTTTGTTTTCTTTAACTAGAGAAGTCCCTTCATAGGTTACTTCAAGCTTGGTCCATATCTCATGCGCTGTATCAAGGTTCATAATCCTGTTGAACTCGCGTGCATCGAGTCCACAGTGAAGAATGTTTACAGCGCGTGCATTGAGTTGGACTCGTTGTTTCTCCTCAGGGGTTAACTCAGAAATTTCTTTCCTAATCGAAACATTGTTAATGACTTTTGTAGGAAAAGTAAAAGGACGACGAACAATTTCCCAAAGGTCAATATCAACAGATTGAAAATGTGCTCCCATCCGATTCTTCCAATATAAATAATATTCGCCACAGAAAAGGGGTGGCCGGTTGGAAGAAGCACCTTCCACAAGTTTGGCACCGGCATCAATAAAATTTTGAGCCATGATCTTGTCTTTCGGATTTCTCCTTTAGACTTTAAATGGCTCTGATACCAATTGTTGGAAAAATGCCGGTTACAAGAGGGGGGGGGGTGAATTAAATCGTTCACAAAAATAAAACGTAACAGAGTAAATTTAAGCTTGAATTTGTGAACTTAAGAAATAAAATAGCAAGGCACACGATTTCAAGTGGTTCGGCAAAACCTTTGCCTACGTCCACCCCCAGCTAACCTAGCCGGGCTTCACTACCAATCCAATGCCTTTTGCCCAAACCGGCGGGTAGGCCAAAAACCCTCACAGCACCCAATCACAAGATTGGTCACACACAAATACAATCAGCTTGGTTTTCACACCAAGACCACAATACACCGTCGTCGTCAAAAGGCAAACAAAATTTTCGTAAACAAAATTAAAATTCCACAGACCTTACAACTTGTGAAACAAGGTGGCACATAAAAAAAACTTTCTTCGAAATTAAAATAACCCAAACTCACTTCTGACCGCGCTTTCCAAACTGGGCAAAGCCCAAATTGCGTTTGCGAAAGGCGCTGTTCTGTTTTCGTGCGGAAGAGGGTTTTGGAGAAATTAGGTCTAAAATTCGACTTCAAAAGAATTCGAAACAGGTAAATTGGATTTCGAAAAGTTAATTGAAACGGAAAGGAATGAAAAACCGCGCAAATTTGAAGCGAAAGGAACGCGTTTCGTTTCGATCCGAGAAGGCTGAGGAAGACGATGAACAGTAAATCTTTTTCGTCCGTCTTTGCAGGGAATTTTTTAGTTCCTTTTTTTGTTGTTAAAATCCCTCGAATTCAATCCTTCTTATAGAAGGAGATCGAGCAAAGAGCAGAAAACATGGAGTCCTTGCGCCGGAAAAGCAGGAAAGGAACGCCGAAAGCAAACGCAGTTGCGCCGGGAAAACAGTAAAAATAAAACGCCGTTGCACCGGAAACGCCGTTGCGCCGAAAAGAAAAATACTTTAATAACCGGAAACGCCGTTGCGCCGGAAACGCCGTTGCGCCGAAAACGCCGTTGCGCCGAAAAAAGAAAAATACTTTAATAAATTATATTTTTATTTAACCCAAAATAAATATGGTGTAAAATGTTGATTATACAAGTCAAGGACTTGTTTAATCACAACACCTTCTTAAATTTAAGCCTCATACGTAGAGTTGCACTAATACGATATATAAAATCGTATGGTACAACCCTTAGGCAATTAAAACCTGAAAAATACATTTATAATGTGCCACACAAACAAAGTTGTAAGTTTTACATTGTGTCCTAAAAAAAAACTTATACACCTCCATAATGGTTGCCACACCATCTGGAGTACCAGGGGCTGCTCATCACGATCAAAGTTGTTGGTAACCTCCTTCAAGTCATTTAAGCTTCATGTCACTGTAACAAATACTCAAGCAAGCAATTAGAATACACTGTTTTGTTATCATCAAATTATCTTTTAGGCCATGGGGTTTAACAATCTCCCCCTTTTGATGATAACAAAACCCACAAATTTATTATAAAAGTAAACGGTAACAATTATTGTAAACAATCACTCCCCCTGAATCTAATCACTTTTCTCTCCCCCTTTTTGGTATCACTCAAAAGGGTTGAGGATTCCAAGGGACAATCTAAGTCTGATAAAGAGTTCTGTGGGCAATGGTTTAGTGAAGATATCTGCGAATTGATCTTGAGAGGGAACAAAATTAAGTGTGATAAGCTTATTTTGTACTTGCTCTCTAATGAAATGAAATCTAAGATCAATGTGCTTAGTGCGAGAATGATGAACGGGATTTTTGGTAAGACATATAGCACTAGCATTATCACACAATATAGGAATTTCACTAAGATGAATACCATAGTCAAGTAGTTGTTGCCTAATCCAAAGTACTTGGGCTACACAACTCCCTGCCGCTATGTATTCAGACTCGGTCGTTGAAAGGGCAACACAGTTTTGTTTTCTACTAGCCCAAGAAATCAGTGAATTTCCCAGAAATTGACACATTCCTGAAGTACTTTTTCTATCAGTTTTACTTCCAGCAAAGTCTGCATCTGAGTAGGCAATTAAATTGAGGCTTTCTTCATTTTTGGGGAACCATAGTCCTAAAGTAGATGTTCCAAGAAGATATCTAAAAATGTGCTTCACAGCTTGCAAGTGTGATTCTTTAGGACATGATTGAAACCTAGCACACAAGCAAACACTAAACATAATATCAGGTCTACTAGCTGTCAAATAAAGAAGGGAACCTATCATGCCTCTATACAGCTTTTGATCAACTTCCTTCCCCTTCTCATCCTTGTCTAATGAAATTGATGTGGCCATGGGGGTTACTCTAGATTTACATTTATCTAACCCAAACTTTTTGAGTAATTCTAAAGTATACTTAGTTTGAGAAATAAAGATACCTTGACTTACTTGCTTAATTTGTAATCCTAAGAAAAAAGTTAACTCTCCCATCAAACTCATTTCAAATTCATTTTTCATCATTTTTGAAAACTCCATACAAAGATCTTCATTTGTTGCACCAAAAACTATATCATCAACATAAATTTGACATACTAATTGATCATCTTCAAAATTTTTGAAAAATAAAGTACTATCTATTTTGCCTCTTCTAAAACCATTTGATGTCAGAAATGTACATAGCCTATCATACCATGCTCTAGGAGCTTGTTTTAAACCATACAAAGCCTTCTTTAATTTGAAAACATAATCGGGCTTTTCAAAACACTCAAAGCCACGTGGTTGCTCTACATAAACCTCCTCATTAATAAACCCATTCAAGAAAGCACTCTTAACATCCATTTGATATAACTTGAAATTCTTATGACAGGTATAAGCCAAAAGAATCCTAATGGCTTCAAGTCTGGCTACGGGAGCATATGTTTCATCTACATCTATCCCTTCAACTTGTGAGTATCCTTTGGCTACTAATCTAGCTTTATTTCTAATCACATTGCCATTCTCATCTAGCTTGTTCTTGAAAACCCACTTAGTTCCTATAACTGATTGATCACTAGGTCTAGGGGGTCAATTCCCATACTTGATTTCTTTCAAATTGATTTAGTTCCTCATTCATGGCAATCAACCAAAACTCATCATTCATTGCCTCATCTATTGTATGAGGTTCAAGGGTGGAAACAAATGCGGAGTGGTTGAAACTTCCCCTTGTTCTAACATTATCCTTCATATCTCCAATAATTTGCTCAACTGGATGACTCTTCTTATACTTAAAGGCATTGGAACTTGATGGATTTTCACTTTCAATTTTTTTTATATTCGTATTTCCATCAAGATGTGGATTTTCACTTTCAATTTTTTCTATATTCGTATTTCCATCAAGATTTAATCTTCCTAGAACTTCTAAGTCATCATCAAGATGATCACTAGTTTTTGGCTTAAGTGGTTCTTCATCAAAGGTCACATGAATTGATTCTTCCACTAAGTGTGTAACTTTATTATACACTCTATATGATCTACTAGTAGAAGAATATCCCAAAAAGATCCCCTCATCCGATCTAGGATCAAATTTACTCAATTCTCTCTTACCATTATTCAAGATGTAACACTTGCATCCAAAGACACGTAAGTGTGCTACTTTTGGTTTCCGTCTAAAAATCAATTCATAAGGGGTCAAATTAATTAAAGGCCTGGCTAAAATCCTATTTAATACATAGCAAGCTGTACTAACAGCTTCGGCCCAAAAGAACTTAGCAACACCATATCCACTCAGCATGGATCTTGCTAATTCAACTAAGCTTCTATTCTTCCTCTCTACTACCCCATTTTGTTGTGGTGTTCTAGAAGATGAAAATGTATGTGATACACCATGAGTTTCACAAAAATTGGTGAAATTTTCATTCTTAAACTCTCCACCTTGGTCACTTTTAATGGCTATCAAACCTATACCAAGTTCCCTTTCTAACCGAGTAACCAAAGTTACAAAATTGTGACATGCCTCACTTTTCTTTCTAAGAAATATCACCCATGTATATCTTGAATAATCATCTACTATTACAAAACCATATTTTTTATGTCCTAAGCTCTCGGGTTCTATGGGACCAAATAAGTCCAAATGCAAAATCTCCAATGGTTTTGTAGTCGTGACATCTTTCTTTGCTTTAAAAGAAACTCTGGTTTGTTTTCCTAATTTGCACGGTCCACAAGTGCGATTTTCTTCTATTTGAAAGTTTGGTAGTCCTCTAACTAAGTTATACTTAAATATTTTCCTAATGGTGGAAGAGCTAGCATGACATAACCTCCTATGCCAAAGATTCCCATCATTGGTACATGAGGTGAGACATTTGATTCCACTTCCTTCTATAGTCTTAAGATCTAAAAGATATGTGTTGTTTCTCCTAGATGCCATTACTAAAGGTTTATGATCTCTACCAATTATGCAATAGCTAGAATTAAAAGACACATCAAAGCCAGAATCACATAGTTGACTAATACTTAAAAGGTTGTATTTTAAACCATCAACTAAAAATACCTTAGAAATAGAAATAGAAAAGGTTTCGATGGTACCTATTCCGATGACCTTCTTTTTAGTATTATCTCCTAAGGTAACATCTCCTCCATCAAATTCTTTAAGATATGTGAAAAAACTAGGATTACCGGTCATATGTCTTGAGCATCCACTATCTAAATACCACATGCCCTCCAAGGTCCCATTAAGAAGGCATGCCTGGAATTAATAGAATCAAGGATTAGAAATTTGAACCCAAACTTGTTTAGGTTCGGGTTTTCTAATGTTATGAGTAGGATAGGTAGGACAGCTCCCCTTTCTCACCCACATATAACTACTATTTCTAGAAAAAATATTTGTTCGAATTTTACAAAATTTAGAAATATGTCCGGGTTTCATGCAGTAATGACAAGTATAAAATTGCTCATAAGAATTTGAATTATGTGCATTTCTAGAAGCATTTCTATAATCATGTGTATTACTATGCAAAGCATGGGATGTGCACTTCATATGCAAGTCTTTAAAATCTGAAAATTCTTTAACTAAACTAGCATGTGAAGATATTAATTTAACATGCTCATCCTCCTTAGTTTGTAGGTCATGTAAATGAAATGTAATTTTTTCATTGAGATATTCACACAAACCTACATAGTTTTCATATTCATTCTTCATATTTTTGTACTTCTTAAGCAATTTTTCATACTTGTTGCAAACATAAAGCAATTTATCTTGTAATTCTGAATATGAAAGTGAACATACCTCAGATTGTGATGAAGAAGCTTCTTCTTCTTCAAGTTGATCTTCTTGATTAGCCATAAGGCAGATAAGTCCTTCATTCTTGTCATCATCACTTGAAGTAGATTCTTCAGAATCACTCCAACCCACCTTCAAAACCTTCTTCTTCATCTTTTTGTCAATCCTTGACTTTTCTCCTTTCTGTTGCAAAGAGGGGCAATAGACTCTAATATGGCCAACTTTTCCACATTCATGACAAATGGGTTCACCCCTATTCCTCCTTTTGGTTCTCCAATCATTTCTTCTTCCTTTTCCCGCATTTTGATTTCTCAACAGACGAGTTAGTCCTTTAACAACCATGGCAACATCATCCTCACCTGATTCTTCCGTAGCAGATTCATCATTAATTTTTAATGCAATTGACTCCTCCTTCTTTTTCCCTTTAGCTTTCTCCACAGCATCTTCTTCAGATTTCCTTCTCTCCATTTCCATCTCATTGGTCATTAGTTCACCAAGCAAATCATCCAAGGACAATGTAGACAAATCCTTGGATGCTTTAATAGCTGTCACCAGTGGATCAAACTCCCTTGGTAGTACTCTTAAAATCTTCCGTACCTGTTCATCATTTGACAAAACTTTTCCAAGACTAACTAAACCATTAGTAATGTTAGTAAATCTCGTAAACATATTTTTAATAGATTCATTTGGAGACATTCGAAACAATTCATAATCATGTACAAGCATGTTAATTTTGTTTTCTTTAACTAGAGAAGTCCCTTCATAGGTTACTTCAAGCTTGGTCCATATCTCATGCGCTGTATCAAGGTTCATAATCCTGTTGAACTCGCGTGCATCGAGTCCACAGTGAAGAATGTTTACAGCGCGTGCATTGAGTTGGACTCGTTGTTTCTCCTCAGGGGTTAACTCAGAAATTTCTTTCCTAATCGAAACATTGTTAATGACTTTTGTAGGAAAAGTAAAAGGACGACGAACAATTTCCCAAAGGTCAATATCAACAGATTGAAAATGTGCTCCCATCCGATTCTTCCAATATAAATAATATTCGCCACAGAAAAGGGGTGGCCGGTTGGAAGAAGCACCTTCCCCAAGTTTGGCACCGGCATCAATAAAATTTTGAGCCATGATCTTGTCTTTCGGATTTCTCCTTTAGACTTTAAATGGCTCTGATACCAATTGTTGGAAAAATGCCGGTTACAAGAGGGGGGGGTGAATTAAATCGTTCACAAAAATAAAACGTAACAGAGTAAATTTAAGCTTGAATTTGTGAACTTAAGAAATAAAATAGCAAGACACACGATTTCAAGTGGTTCGGCAAAACCTTTGCCTACGTCCACCCCCAGCTAACCTAGCCGGGCTTCACTACCAATCCAATGCCTTTTGCCCAAACCGGCGGGTAGGCCAAAAACCCTCACAGCACCCAATCACAAGATTGGTCACACACAAATACAATCAGCTTGGTTTTCACACCAAGACCACAATACACCGTCGTCGTCAAAAGGCAAACAAAATTTTCGTAAACAAAATTAAAATTCCACAGACCTTACAACTTGTGAAACAAGGTGGCACATAAAAAAAACTTTCTTCGAAATTAAAATAACCCAAACGCACTTCTGACCGCGCTTTCCAAACTGGGCAAAGCCCAAATTGCGTTTGCGAAAGGCGCTGTTCTGTTTTCGTGCTGAAGAGGGTTTTGGAGAAATTAGGTCTAAAATTCGACTTCAAAAGAATTCGAAACAGGTAAATTGGATTTCGAAAAGTTAATTGAAACGGAAAGGAATGAAAAACCGCGCAAATTTGAAGCGAAAGGAACGCGTTTCGTTTCGATCCGAGAAGGCTGAGGAAGACGATGAACAGTAAATCTTTTTCGTCCGTCTTTGCAGGGAATTTTTTAGTTCCTTTTTTTGTTGTTAAAATCCCTCGAATTCAATCCTTCTTATAGAAGGAGATCGAGCAAAGAGCAGAAAACATGGAGTCCTTGCGCCGGAAAAGCAGGAAAGGAACGCCGAAAGCAAACGCAGTTGCGCCGGGAAAACAGTAAAAATAAAACGCCGTTGCACCGGAAACGCCGTTGCGCCGAAAAGAAAAATACTTTAATAACCGGAAACGCCGTTGCGCCGGAAACGCCGTTGCGCCGAAAACGCCGTTGCGCCGAAAAAAGAAAAATACTTTAATAAATTATATTTTTATTTAACCCAAAATAAATATGGTGTAAAATGTTGATTATACAAGTCAAGGACTTGTTTAATCACAACACCTTCTTAAATTTAAGCCTCGTACGTAGAGTTGCACTAATACGATATATAAAATCGTATGGTACAACCCTTAGGCAATTAAAACCTGAAAAATACATTTATAATGTGCCACACAAACAAAGTTGTAAGTTTTACATTGTGTCCTAAAAAAAAACTTATACACCTCCATAATGGTTGCCACACCATCTGGAGTACCAGGGGCTGCTCATCACGATCAAAGTTGTTGGTAACCTCCTTCAAGTCATTTAAGCTTCATGTCACTGTAACAAATACTCAAGCAAGCAATTAGAATACACTGTTTTGTTATCATCAAATTATCTTTTAGGCCATGGGGTTTAACAATCTCCCCCTTTTGATGATAACAAAACCCACAAATTTATTATAAAAGTAAACGGTAACAATTATTGTAAACAATCACTCCCCCTGAATCTAATCACTTTTCTCTCCCCCTTTTTGGTATCACTCAAAAGGGTTGAGGATTCCAAGGGACAATCTAAGTCTGATAAAGAGTTCTGTGGGCAATGGTTTAGTGAAGATATCTGCGAATTGATCTTGAGAGGGAACAAAATTAAGTGTGATAAGCTTATTTTGTACTTGCTCTCTAATGAAATGAAATCTAAGATCAATGTGCTTAGTGCGAGAATGATGAACGGGATTTTTGGTAAGACATATAGCACTAGCATTATCACACAATATAGGAATTTCACTAAGATGAATACCATAGTCAAGTAGTTGTTGCCTAATCCAAAGTACTTGGGCTACACAACTCCCTGCCGCTATGTATTCAGACTCGGTCGTTGAAAGGGCAACACAGTTTTGTTTTCTACTAGCCCAAGAAATCAGTGAATTTCCCAGAAATTGACACATTCCTGAAGTACTTTTTCTATCAGTTTTACTTCCAGCAAAGTCTGCATCTGAGTAGGCAATTAAATTGAGGCTTTCTTCATTTTTGGGGAACCATAGTCCTAAAGTAGATGTTCCAAGAAGATATCTAAAAATGTGCTTCACAGCTTGCAAGTGTGATTCTTTAGGACATGATTGAAACCTAGCACACAAGCAAACACTAAACATAATATCAGGTCTACTAGCTGTCAAATAAAGAAGGGAACCTATCATGCCTCTATACAGCTTTTGATCAACTTCCTTCCCCTTCTCATCCTTGTCTAATGAAATTGATGTGGCCATGGGGGTTACTCTAGATTTACATTTATCTAACCCAAACTTTTTGAGTAATTCTAAAGTATACTTAGTTTGAGAAATAAAGATACCTTGACTTACTTGCTTAATTTGTAATCCTAAGAAAAAAGTTAACTCTCCCATCAAACTCATTTCAAATTCATTTTTCATCATTTTTGAAAACTCCATACAAAGATCTTCATTTGTTGCACCAAAAACTATATCATCAACATAAATTTGACATACTAATTGATCATCTTCAAAATTTTTGAAAAATAAAGTACTATCTATTTTGCCTCTTCTAAAACCATTTGATGTCAGAAATGTACATAGCCTATCATACCATGCTCTAGGAGCTTGTTTTAAACCATACAAAGCCTTCTTTAATTTGAAAACATAATCGGGCTTTTCAAAACACTCAAAGCCACGATGTTGCTCTACATAAACCTCCTCATTAATAAACCCATTCAAGAAAGCACTCTTAACATCCATTTGATATAACTTGAAATTCTTATGACAGGTATAAGCCAAAAGAATCCTAATGGCTTCAAGTCTGGCTACGGGAGCATATGTTTCATCTACATCTATCCCTTCAACTTGTGAGTATCCTTTGGCTACTAATCTAGCTTTATTTCTAATCACATTGCCATTCTCATCTAGCTTGTTCTTGAAAACCCACTTAGTTCCTATAACTGATTGATCACTAGGTCTAGGGGTCAATTCCCATACTTGATTTCTTTCAAATTGATTTAGTTCCTCATTCATGGCAATCAACCAAAACTCATCATTCATTGCCTCATCTATTGTATGAGGTTCAAGGGTGGAAACAAATGCGGAGTGGTTGAAACTTCCCCTTGTTCTAACATTATCCTTCATATCTCCAATAATTTGCTCAACTGGATGACTCTTCTTATACTTAAAGGTATTGGAACTTGATGGATTTTCACTTTCAATTTTTTTTATATTCGTATTTCCATCAAGATGTGGATTTTCACTTTCAATTTTTTCTATATTCGTATTTCCATCAAGATTTAATCTTCCTAGAACTTCTAAGTCATCATCAAGATGATCACTAGTTTTTGGCTTAAGTGGTTCTTCATCAAAGGTCACATGAATTGATTCTTCCACTAAGTGTGTAACTTTATTATACACTCTATATGATCTACTAGTAGAAGAATATCCCAAAAAGATCCCCTCATCCGATCTAGGATCAAATTTACTCAATTCTCTCTTACCATTATTCAAGATGTAACACTTGCATCCAAAGACACGTAAGTGTGCTACTTTTGGTTTCCGTCTAAAAATCAATTCATAAGGGGTCAAATTAATTAAAGGCCTGGCTAAAATCCTATTTAATACATAGCAAGCTGTACTAACAGCTTCGGCCCAAAAGAACTTAGCAACACCATATCCACTCAGCATGGATCTTGCTAATTCAACTAAGCTTCTATTCTTCCTCTCTACTACCCCATTTTGTTGTGGTGTTCTAGAAGATGAAAATGTATGTGATACACCATGAGTTTCACAAAAATTGGTGAAATTTTCATTCTTAAACTCTCCACCTTGGTCACTTTTAATGGCTATCAAACCTATACCAAGTTCCCTTTCTAACCGAGTAACCAAAGTTACAAAATTGTGACATGCCTCACTTTTCTTTCTAAGAAATATCACCCATGTATATCTTGAATAATCATCTACTATTACAAAACCATATTTTTTATGTCCTAAGCTCTCGGGTTCTATGGGACCAAATAAGTCCAAATGCAAAATCTCCAATGGTTTTGTAGTCGTGACATCTTTCTTTGCTTTAAAAGAAACTCTGGTTTGTTTTCCTAATTTGCACGGTCCACAAGTGCGATTTTCTTCTATTTGAAAGTTTGGTAGTCCTCTAACTAAGTTATACTTAAATATTTTCCTAATGGTGGAAGAGCTAGCATGACATAACCTCCTATGCCAAAGATTCCCATCATTGGTACATGAGGTGAGACATTTGATTCCACTTCCTTCTATAGTCTTAAGATCTAAAAGATATGTGTTGTTTCTCCTAGATGCCATTACTAAAGGTTTATGATCTCTACCAATTATGCAATAGCTAGAATTAAAAGACACATCAAAGCCAGAATCACATAGTTGACTAATACTTAAAAGGTTGTATTTTAAACCATCAACTAAAAATACCTTAGAAATAGAAATAGAAAAGGTTTCGATGGTACCTATTCCGATGACCTTCTTTTTAGTATTATCTCCTAAGGTAACATCTCCTCCATCAAATTCTTTAAGATATGTGAAAAAACTAGGATTACCGGTCATATGTCTTGAGCATCCACTATCTAAATACCACATGCCCTCCAAGGTCCCATTAAGAAGGCATGCCTGGAATTAATAGAATCAAGGATTAGAAATTTGAACCCAAACTTGTTTAGGTTCGGGTTTTCTAATGTTATGAGTAGGATAGGTAGGACAGCTCCCCTTTCTCACCCACATATAACTACTATTTCTAGAAAAAATATTTGTTCGAATTTTACAAAATTTAGAAATATGTCCGGGTTTCATGCAGTAATGACAAGTATAAAATTGCTCATAAGAATTTGAATTATGTGCATTTCTAGAAGCATTTCTATAATCATGTGTATTACTATGCAAAGCATGGGATGTGCACTTCATATGCAAGTCTTTAAAATCTGAAAATTCTTTAACTAAACTAGCATGTGAAGATATTAATTTAACATGCTCATCCTCCTTAGTTTGTAGGTCATGTAAATGAAATGTAATTTTTTCATTGAGATATTCACACAAACCTACATAGTTTTCATATTCATTCTTTATATTTTTGTACTTCTTAAGCAATTTTTCATACTTGTTGCAAACATAAAGCAATTTATCTTGTAATTCTGAATATGAAAGTGAACATACCTCAGATTGTGATGAAGAAGCTTCTTCTTCTTCAAGTTGATCTTCTTGATTAGCCATAAGGCAGATAAGTCCTTCATTCTTGTCATCATCACTTGAAGTAGATTCTTCAGAATCACTCCAACCCACCTTCAAAACCTTCTTCTTCATCTTTTTGTCAATCCTTGACTTTTCTCCTTTCTGTTGCAAAGAGGGGCAATAGACTCTAATATGGCCAACTTTTCCACATTCATGACAAATGGGTTCACCCCTATTCCTCCTTTTGGTTCTCCAATCATTTCTTCTTCCTTTTCCCGCATTTTGATTTCTCAACAGACGAGTTAGTCCTTTAACAACCATGGCAACATCATCCTCACCTGATTCTTCCGTAGCAGATTCATCATTAATTTTTAATGCAATTGACTCCTCCTTCTTTTTCCCTTTAGCTTTCTCCACAGCATCTTCTTCAGATTTCCTTCTCTCCATTTCCATCTCATTGGTCATTAGTTCACCAAGCAAATCATCCAAGGACAATGTAGACAAATCCTTGGATGCTTTAATAGCTGTCACCAGTGGATCAAACTCCCTTGGTAGTACTCTTAAAATCTTCCGTACCTGTTCATCATTTGACAAAACTTTTCCAAGACTAACTAAACCATTAGTAATGTTAGTAAATCTCGTAAACATATTTTTAATAGATTCATTTGGAGACATTCGAAACAATTCATAATCATGTACAAGCATGTTAATTTTGTTTTCTTTAACTAGAGAAGTCCCTTCATAGGTTACTTCAAGCTTGGTCCATATCTCATGCGCTGTATCAAGGTTCATAATCCTGTTGAACTCGCGTGCATCGAGTCCACAGTGAAGAATGTTTACAGCGCGTGCATTGAGTTGGACTCGTTGTTTCTCCTCAGGGGTTAACTCAGAAATTTCTTTCCTAATCGAAACATTGTTAATGACTTTTGTAGGAAAAGTAAAAGGACGACGAACAATTTCCCAAAGGTCAATATCAACAGATTGAAAATGTGCTCCCATCCGATTCTTCCAATATAAATAATATTCGCCACAGAAAAGGGGTGGCCGGTTGGAAGAAGCACCTTCCCCAAGTTTGGCACCGGCATCAATAAAATTTTGAGCCATGATCTTGTCTTTCGGATTTCTCCTTTAGACTTTAAATGGCTCTGATACCAATTGTTGGAAAAATGCCGGTTACAAGAGGGGGGGGGTGAATTAAATCGTTCACAAAAATAAAACGTAACAGAGTAAATTTAAGCTTGAATTTGTGAACTTAAGAAATAAAATAGCAAGACACACGATTTCAAGTGGTTCGGCAAAACCTTTGCCTACGTCCACCCCCAGCTAACCTAGCCGAGCTTCACTACCAATCCAATGCCTTTTGCCCAAACCGGCGGGTAGGCCAAAAACCCTCACAGCACCCAATCACAAGATTGGTCACACACAAATACAATCAGCTTGGTTTTCACACCAAGACCACAATACACCGTCGTCGTCAAAAGGCAAACAAAATTTTCGTAAACAAAATTAAAATTCCACAGACCTTACAACTTGTGAAACAAGGTGGCACATAAAAAAAACTTTCTTCGAAATTAAAATAACCCAAACGCACTTCTGACCGCGCTTTCCAAACTGGGCAAAGCCCAAATTGCGTTTGCGAAAGGCGCTGTTCTGTTTTCGTGCGGAAGAGGGTTTTGGAGAAATTAGGTCTAAAATTCGACTTCAAAAGAATTCGAAACAGGTAAATTGGATTTCGAAAAGTTAATTGAAACGGAAAGGAATGAAAAACCGCGCAAATTTGAAGCGAAAGGAACGCGTTTCGTTTCGATCCGAGAAGGCTGAGGAAGACGATGAACAGTAAATCTTTTTCGTCCGTCTTTGCAGGGAATTTTTTAGTTCCTTTTTTTGTTGTTAAAATCCCTCGAATTCAATCCTTCTTATAGAAGGAGATCGAGCAAAGAGCAGAAAACATGGAGTCCTTGCGCCGGAAAAGCAGGAAAGAAACGCCGAAAGCAAACGCAGTTGCGCCGGGAAAACAGTAAAAATAAAACGCCGTTGCACCGGAAACGCCGTTGCGCCGAAAAGAAAAATACTTTAATAACCGGAAACGCCGTTGCGCCGGAAACGCCGTTGCGCCGAAAACGCCGTTGCGCCGAAAAAAGAAAAATACTTTAATAAATTATATTTTTATTTAACCCAAAATAAATATGGTGTAAAATGTTGATTATACAAGTCAAGGACTTGTTTAATCACAACACCTTCTTAAATTTAAGCCTCATACGTAGAGTTGCACTAATACGATATATAAAATCGTATGGTACAACCCTTAGGCAATTAAAACCTGAAAAATACATTTATAATTTGCCACACAAACAAAGTTGTAAGTTTTACATTGTGTCCTAAAAAAAAACTTATACACCTCCATAATGGTTGCCACACCATCTGGAGTACCAGGGGCTGCTCATCACGATCAAAGTTGTTGGTAACCTCCTTCAAGTCATTTAAGCTTCATGTCACTGTAACAAATACTCAAGCAAGCAATTAGAATACACTGTTTTGTTATCATCAAATTATCTTTTAGGCCATGGGGTTTAACAATCTCCCCCTTTTGATAATAACAAAACCCACAAATTTATTATAAAAGTAAACGGTAACAATTATTGTAAACAATCACTCCCCCTGAATCTAATCACTTTTCTCTCCCCCTTTTTGGTATCACTCAAAAGGGTTGAGGATTCCAAGGGACAATCTAAGTCTGATAAAGAGTTCTGTGGGCAATGGTTTAGTGAAGATATCTGCGAATTGATCTTGAGAGGGAACAAAATTAAGTGTGATAAGCTTATTTTGTACTTGCTCTCTAATGAAATGAAATCTAAGATCAATGTGCTTAGTGCGAGAATGATGAACGGGATTTTTGGTAAGACATATAGCACTAGCATTATCACACAATATAGGAATTTCACTAAGATGAATACCATAGTCAAGTAGTTGTTGCCTAATCCAAAGTACTTGGGCTACACAACTCCCTGCCGCTATGTATTCAGACTCGGTCGTTGAAAGGGCAACACAGTTTTGTTTTCTACTAGCCCAAGAAATCAGTGAATTTCCCAGAAATTGACACATTCCTGAAGTACTTTTTCTATCAGTTTTACTTCCAGCAAAGTCTGCATCTGAGTAGGCAATTAAATTGAGGCTTTCTTCATTTTTGGGGAACCATAGTCCTAAAGTAGATGTTCCAAGAAGATATCTAAAAATGTGCTTCACAGCTTGCAAGTGTGATTCTTTAGGACATGATTGAAACCTAGCACACAAGCAAACACTAAACATAATATCAGGTCTACTAGCTGTCAAATAAAGAAGGGAACCTATCATGCCTCTATACAGCTTTTGATCAACTTCCTTCCCCTTCTCATCCTTGTCTAATGAAATTGATGTGGCCATGGGGGTTACTCTAGATTTACATTTATCTAACCCAAACTTTTTGAGTAATTCTAAAGTATACTTAGTTTGAGAAATAAAGATACCTTGACTTACTTGCTTAATTTGTAATCCTAAGAAAAAAGTTAACTCTCCCATCAAACTCATTTCAAATTCATTTTTCATCATTTTTGAAAACTCCATACAAAGATCTTCATTTGTTGCACCAAAAACTATATCATCAACATAAATTTGACATACTAATTGATCATCTTCAAAATTTTTGAAAAATAAAGTACTATCTATTTTGCCTCTTCTAAAACCATTTGATGTCAGAAATGTACATAGCCTATCATACCATGCTCTAGGAGCTTGTTTTAAACCATACAAAGCCTTCTTTAATTTGAAAACATAATCGAGCTTTTCAAAACACTCAAAGCCACGAGGTTGCTCTACATAAACCTCCTCATTAATAAACCCATTCAAGAAAGCACTCTTAACATCCATTTGATATAACTTGAAATTCTTATGACAGGTATAAGCCAAAAGAATCCTAATGGCTTCAAGTCTGGCTACGGGAGCATATGTTTCATCTACATCTATCCCTTCAACTTGTGAGTATCCTTTGGCTACTAATCTAGCTTTATTTCTAATCACATTGCCATTCTCATCTAGCTTGTTCTTGAAAACCCACTTAGTTCCTATAACTGATTGATCACTAGGTCTAGGGGTCAATTCCCATACTTGATTTCTTTCAAATTGATTTAGTTCCTCATTCATGGCAATCAACCAAAACTCATCATTCATTGCCTCATCTATTGTATGAGGTTCAAGGGTGGAAACAAATGCGGAGTGGTTGAAACTTCCCCTTGTTCTAACATTATCCTTCATATCTCCAATAATTTGCTCAACTGGATGACTCTTCTTATACTTAAAGGTATTGGAACTTGATGGATTTTCACTTTCAATTTTTTTTATATTCGTATTTCCATCAAGATGTGGATTTTCACTTTCAATTTTTTCTATATTCGTATTTCCATCAAGATTTAATCTTCCTAGAACTTCTAAGTCATCATCAAGATGATCACTAGTTTTTGGCTTAAGTGGTTCTTCATCAAAGGTCACATGAATTGATTCTTCCACTAAGTGTGTAACTTTATTATACACTCTATATGATCTACTAGTAGAAGAATATCCCAAAAAGATCCCCTCATCCGATCTAGGATCAAATTTACTCAATTCTCTCTTACCATTATTCAAGATGTAACACTTGCATCCAAAGACACGTAAGTGTGCTACTTTTGGTTTCCGTCTAAAAATCAATTCATAAGGGGTCAAATTAATTAAAGGCCTGGCTAAAATCCTATTTAATACATAGCAAGCTGTACTAACAGCTTCGGCCCAAAAGAACTTAGCAACACCATATCCACTCAGCATGGATCTTGCTAATTCAACTAAGCTTCTATTCTTCCTCTCTACTACCCCATTTTGTTGTGGTGTTCTAGAAGATGAAAATGTATGTGATACACCATGAGTTTCACAAAAATTGGTGAAATTTTCATTCTTAAACTCTCCACCTTGGTCACTTTTAATGGCTATCAAACCTATACCAAGTTCCCTTTCTAACCGAGTAACCAAAGTTACAAAATTGTGACATGCCTCACTTTTCTTTCTAAGAAATATCACCCATGTATATCTTGAATAATCATCTACTATTACAAAACCATATTTTTTATGTCCTAAGCTCTCGGGTTCTATGGGACCAAATAAGTCCAAATGCAAAATCTCCAATGGTTTTGTAGTCGTGACATCTTTCTTTGCTTTAAAAGAAACTCTGGTTTGTTTTCCTAATTTGCACGGTCCACAAGTGTGATTTTCTTCTATTTGAAAGTTTGGTAGTCCTCTAACTAAGTTATACTTAAATATTTTCCTAATGGTGGAAGAGCTAGCATGACATAACCTCCTATGCCAAAGATTCCCATCATTGGTACATGAGGTGAGACATTTGATTCCACTTCCTTCTATAGTCTTAAGATCTAAAAGATATGTGTTGTTTCTCCTAGATGCCATTACTAAAGGTTTATGATCTCTACCAATTATGCAATAGCTAGAATTAAAAGACACATCAAAGCCAGAATCACATAGTTGACTAATACTTAAAAGGTTGTATTTTAAACCATCAACTAAAAATACCTTAGAAATAGAAATAGAAAAGGTTTCGATGGTACCTATTCCGATGACCTTCTTTTTAGTATTATCTCCTAAGGTAACATCTCCTCCATCAAATTCTTTAAGATATGTGAAAAAACTAGGATTACCGGTCATATGTCTTGAGCATCCACTATCTAAATACCACATGCCCTCCAAGGTCCCATTAAGAAGGCATGCCTGGAATTAATAGAATCAAGGATTAGAAATTTGAACCCAAACTTGTTTAGGTTCGGGTTTTCTAATGTTATGAGTAGGATAGGTAGGACAGCTCCCCTTTCTCACCCACATATAACTACTATTTCTAGAAAAAATATTTGTTCGAATTTTACAAAATTTAGAAATATGTCCGGGTTTCATGCAGTAATGACAAGTATAAAATTGCTCATAAGAATTTGAATTATGTGCATTTCTAGAAGCATTTCTATAATCATGTGTATTACTATGCAAAGCATGGGATGTGCACTTCATATGCAAGTCTTTAAAATCTGAAAATTCTTTAACTAAACTAGCATGTGAAGATATTAATTTAACATGCTCATCCTCCTTAGTTTGTAGGTCATGTAAATGAAATGTAATTTTTTCATTGAGATATTCACACAAACCTACATAGTTTTCATATTCATTCTTCATATTTTTGTACTTCTTAAGCAATTTTTCATACTTGTTGCAAACATAAAGCAATTTATCTTGTAATTCTGAATATGAAAGTGAACATACCTCAGATTGTGATGAAGAAGCTTCTTCTTCTTCAAGTTGATCTTCTTGATTAGCCATAAGGCAGATAAGTCCTTCATTCTTGTCATCATCACTTGAAGTAGATTCTTCAGAATCACTCCAACCCACCTTCAAAACCTTCTTCTTCATCTTTTTGTCAATCCTTGACTTTTCTCCTTTCTGTTGCAAAGAGGGGCAATAGACTCTAATATGGCCAACTTTTCCACATTCATGACAAATGGGTTCACCCCTATTCCTCCTTTTGGTTCTCCAATCATTTCTTCTTCCTTTTCCCGCATTTTGATTTCTCAACAGACGAGTTAGTCCTTTAACAACCATGGCAACATCATCCTCACCTGATTCTTCCGTAGCAGATTCATCATTAATTTTTAATGCAATTGACTCCTCCTTCTTTTTCCCTTTAGCTTTCTCCACAGCATCTTCTTCAGATTTCCTTCTCTCCATTTCCATCTCATTGGTCATTAGTTCACCAAGCAAATCATCCAAGGACAATGTAGACAAATCCTTGGATGCTTTAATAGCTGTCACCAGTGGATCAAACTCCCTTGGTAGTACTCTTAAAATCTTCCGTACCTGTTCATCATTTGACAAAACTTTTCCAAGACTAACTAAACCATTAGTAATGTTAGTAAATCTCGTAAACATATTTTTAATAGATTCATTTGGAGACATTCGAAACAATTCATAATCATGTACAAGCATGTTAATTTTGTTTTCTTTAACTAGAGAAGTCCCTTCATAGGTTACTTCAAGCTTGGTCCATATCTCATGCGCTGTATCAAGGTTCATAATCCTGTTGAACTCGCGTGCATCGAGTCCACAGTGAAGAATGTTTACAGCGCGTGCATTGAGTTGGACTCGTTGTTTCTCCTCAGGGGTTAACTCAGAAATTTCTTTCCTAATCGAAACATTGTTAATGACTTTTGTAGGAAAAGTAAAAGGACGACGAACAATTTCCCAAAGGTCAATATCAACAGATTGAAAATGTGCTCCCATCCGATTTTTCCAATATAAATAATATTCGCCACAGAAAAGGGGTGGCCGGTTGGAAGAAGCACCTTCCCCAAGTTTGGCACCGGCATCAATAAAATTTTGAGCCATGATCTTGTCTTTCGGATTTCTCCTTTAGACTTTAAATGGCTCCGATACCAATTGTTGGAAAAATGCCGGTTACAAGAGGGGGGGGGGGTGAATTAAATCGTTCACAAAAATAAAACGTAACAGAGTAAATTTAAGCTTGAATTTGTGAACTTAAGAAATAAAATAGCAAGGCACACGATTTCAAGTGGTTCGGCAAAACCTTTGCCTACGTCCACCCCCAGCTAACCTAGCCGGGCTTCACTACCAATCCAATGCCTTTTGCCCAAACCGGCGGGTAGGCCAAAAACCCTCACAGCACCCAATCACAAGATTGGTCACACACAAATACAATCAGCTTGGTTTTCACACCAAGACCACAATACACCGTCGTCGTCAAAAGGCAAACAAAATTTTCGTAAACAAAATTAAAATTCCACAGACCTTACAACTTGTGAAACAAGGTGGCACATAAAAAAAACTTTCTTCGAAATTAAAATAACCCAAACTCACTTCTGACCGCGCTTTCCAAACTGGGCAAAGCCCAAATTGCGTTTGCGAAAGGCGCTGTTCTGTTTTCGTGCGGAAGAGGGTTTTGGAGAAATTAGGTCTAAAATTCGACTTCAAAAGAATTCGAAACAGGTAAATTGGATTTCGAAAAGTTAATTGAAACGGAAAGGAATGAAAAACCGCGCAAATTTGAAGCGAAAGGAACGCGTTTCGTTTCGATCCGAGAAGGCTGAGGAAGACGATGAACAGTAAATCTTTTTCGTCCGTCTTTGCAGGGAATTTTTTAGTTCCTTTTTTTGTTGTTAAAATCCCTCGAATTCAATCCTTCTTATAGAAGGAGATCGAGCAAAGAGCAGAAAACATGGAGTCCTTGCGCCGGAAAAGCAGGAAAGGAACGCCGAAAGCAAACGCAGTTGCGCCGGGAAAACAGTAAAAATAAAACGCCGTTGCACCGGAAACGCCGTTGCGCCGAAAAGAAAAATACTTTAATAACCGGAAACGCCGTTGCGCCGGAAACGCCGTTGCGCCGAAAACGCCGTTGCGCCGAAAAAAGAAAAATACTTTAATAAATTATATTTTTATTTAACCCAAAATAAATATGGTGTAAAATGTTGATTATACAAGTCAAGGACTTGTTTAATCACAACACCTTCTTAAATTTAAGCCTCATACGTAGAGTTGCACTAATACGATATATAAAATCGTATGGTACAACCCTTAGGCAATTAAAACCTGAAAAATACATTTATAATGTGCCACACAAACAAAGTTGTAAGTTTTACATTGTGTCCTAAAAAAAAACTTATACACCTCCATAATGGTTGCCACACCATCTGGAGTACCAGGGGCTGCTCATCACGATCAAAGTTGTTGGTAACCTCCTTCAAGTCATTTAAGCTTCATGTCACTGTAACAAATACTCAAGCAAGCAATTAGAATACACTGTTTTGTTATCATCAAATTATCTTTTAGGCCATGGGGTTTAACAATCTCCCCCTTTTGATGATAACAAAACCCACAAATTTATTATAAAAGTAAACGGTAACAATTATTGTAAACAATCACTCCCCCTGAATCTAATCACTTTTCTCTCCCCCTTTTTGGTATCACTCAAAAGGGTTGAGGATTCCAAGGGACAATCTAAGTCTGATAAAGAGTTCTGTGGGCAATGGTTTAGTGAAGATATCTGCGAATTGATCTTGAGAGGGAACAAAATTAAGTGTGATAAGCTTATTTTGTACTTGCTCTCTAATGAAATGAAATCTAAGATCAATGTGCTTAGTGCGAGAATGATGAACGGGATTTTTGGTAAGACATATAGCACTAGCATTATCACACAATATAGGAATTTCACTAAGATGAATACCATAGTCAAGTAGTTGTTGCCTAATCCAAAGTACTTGGGCTACACAACTCCCTGCCGCTATGTATTCAGACTCGGTCGTTGAAAGGGCAACACAGTTTTGTTTTCTACTAGCCCAAGAAATCAGTGAATTTCCCAGAAATTGACACATTCCTGAAGTACTTTTTCTATCAGTTTTACTTCCAGCAAAGTCTGCATCTGAGTAGGCAATTAAATTGAGGCTTTCTTCATTTTTGGGGAACCATAGTCCTAAAGTAGATGTTCCAAGAAGATATCTAAAAATGTGCTTCACAGCTTGCAAGTGTGATTCTTTAGGACATGATTGAAACCTAGCACACAAGCAAACACTAAACATAATATCAGGTCTACTAGCTGTCAAATAAAGAAGGGAACCTATCATGCCTCTATACAGCTTTTGATCAACTTCCTTCCCCTTCTCATCCTTGTCTAATGAAATTGATGTGGCCATGGGGGTTACTCTAGATTTACATTTATCTAACCCAAACTTTTTGAGTAATTCTAAAGTATACTTAGTTTGAGAAATAAAGATACCTTGACTTACTTGCTTAATTTGTAATCCTAAGAAAAAAGTTAACTCTCCCATCAAACTCATTTCAAATTCATTTTTCATCATTTTTGAAAACTCCATACAAAGATCTTCATTTGTTGCACCAAAAACTATATCATCAACATAAATTTGACATACTAATTGATCATCTTCAAAATTTTTGAAAAATAAAGTACTATCTATTTTGCCTCTTCTAAAACCATTTGATGTCAGAAATGTACATAGCCTATCATACCATGCTCTAGGAGCTTGTTTTAAACCATACAAAGCCTTCTTTAATTTGAAAACATAATCGAGCTTTTCAAAACACTCAAAGCCACGAGGTTGCTCTACATAAACCTCCTCATTAATAAACCCATTCAAGAAAGCACTCTTAACATCCATTTGATATAACTTGAAATTCTTATGACAGGTATAAGCCAAAAGAATCCTAATGGCTTCAAGTCTGGCTACGGGAGCATATGTTTCATCTACATCTATCCCTTCAACTTGTGAGTATCCTTTGGCTACTAATCTAGCTTTATTTCTAATCACATTGCCATTCTCATCTAGCTTGTTCTTGAAAACCCACTTAGTTCCTATAACTGATTGATCACTAGGTCTAGGGGTCAATTCCCATACTTGATTTCTTTCAAATTGATTTAGTTCCTCATTCATGGCAATCAACCAAAACTCATCATTCATTGCCTCATCTATTGTATGAGGTTCAAGGGTGGAAACAAATGCGGAGTGGTTGAAACTTCCCCTTGTTCTAACATTATCCTTCATATCTCCAATAATTTGCTCAACTGGATGACTCTTCTTATACTTAAAGGTATTGGAACTTGATGGATTTTCACTTTCAATTTTTTTTATATTCGTATTTCCATCAAGATGTGGATTTTCACTTTCAATTTTTTCTATATTCGTATTTCCATCAAGATTTAATCTTCCTAGAACTTCTAAGTCATCATCAAGATGATCACTAGTTTTTGGCTTAAGTGGTTCTTCATCAAAGGTCACATGAATTGATTCTTCCACTAAGTGTGTAACTTTATTATACACTCTATATGATCTACTAGTAGAAGAATATCCCAAAAAGATCCCCTCATCCGATCTAGGATCAAATTTACTCAATTCTCTCTTACCATTATTCAAGATGTAACACTTGCATCCAAAGACACGTAAGTGTGCTACTTTTGGTTTCCGTCTAAAAATCAATTCATAAGGGGTCAAATTAATTAAAGGCCTGGCTAAAATCCTATTTAATACATAGCAAGCTGTACTAACAGCTTCGGCCCAAAAGAACTTAGCAACACCATATCCACTCAGCATGGATCTTGCTAATTCAACTAAGCTTCTATTCTTCCTCTCTACTACCCCATTTTGTTGTGGTGTTCTAGAAGATGAAAATGTATGTGATACACCATGAGTTTCACAAAAATTGGTGAAATTTTCATTCTTAAACTCTCCACCTTGGTCACTTTTAATGGCTATCAAACCTATACCAAGTTCCCTTTCTAACCGAGTAACCAAAGTTACAAAATTGTGACATGCCTCACTTTTCTTTCTAAGAAATATCACCCATGTATATCTTGAATAATCATCTACTATTACAAAACCATATTTTTTATGTCCTAAGCTCTCGGGTTCTATGGGACCAAATAAGTCCAAATGCAAAATCTCCAATGGTTTTGTAGTCGTGACATCTTTCTTTGCTTTAAAAGAAACTCTGGTTTGTTTTCCTAATTTGCACGGTCCACAAGTGTGATTTTCTTCTATTTGAAAGTTTGGTAGTCCTCTAACTAAGTTATACTTAAATATTTTCCTAATGGTGGAAGAGCTAGCATGACATAACCTCCTATGCCAAAGATTCCCATCATTGGTACATGAGGTGAGACATTTGATTCCACTTCCTTCTATAGTCTTAAGATCTAAAAGATATGTGTTGTTTCTCCTAGATGCCATTACTAAAGGTTTATGATCTCTACCAATTATGCAATAGCTAGAATTAAAAGACACATCAAAGCCAGAATCACATAGTTGACTAATACTTAAAAGGTTGTATTTTAAACCATCAACTAAAAATACCTTAGAAATAGAAATAGAAAAGGTTTCGATGGTACCTATTCCGATGACCTTCTTTTTAGTATTATCTCCTAAGGTAACATCTCCTCCATCAAATTCTTTAAGATATGTGAAAAAACTAGGATTACCGGTCATATGTCTTGAGCATCCACTATCTAAATACCACATGCCCTCCAAGGTCCCATTAAGAAGGCATGCCTGGAATTAATAGAATCAAGGATTAGAAATTTGAACCCAAACTTGTTTAGGTTCGGGTTTTCTAATGTTATGAGTAGGATAGGTAGGACAGCTCCCCTTTCTCACCCACATATAACTACTATTTCTAGAAAAAATATTTGTTCGAATTTTACAAAATTTAGAAATATGTCCGGGTTTCATGCAGTAATGACAAGTATAAAATTGCTCATAAGAATTTGAATTATGTGCATTTCTAGAAGCATTTCTATAATCATGTGTATTACTATGCAAAGCATAGGATGTGCACTTCATATGCAAGTCTTTAAAATCTGAAAATTCTTTAACTAAACTAGCATGTGAAGATATTAATTTAACATGCTCATCCTCCTTAGTTTGTAGGTCATGTAAATGAAATGTAATTTTTTCATTGAGATATTCACACAAACCTACATAGTTTTCATATTCATTCTTCATATTTTTGTACTTCTTAAGCAATTTTTCATACTTGTTGCAAACATAAAGCAATTTATCTTGTAATTCTGAATATGAAAGTGAACATACCTCAGATTGTGATGAAGAAGCTTCTTCTTCTTCAAGTTGATCTTCTTGATTAGCCATAAGGCAGATAAGTCCTTCATTCTTGTCATCATCACTTGAAGTAGATTCTTCAGAATCACTCCAACCCACCTTCAAAACCTTCTTCTTCATCTTTTTGTCAATCCTTGACTTTTCTCCTTTCTGTTGCAAAGAGGGGCAATAGACTCTAATATGGCCAACTTTTCCACATTCATGACAAATGGGTTCACCCCTATTCCTCCTTTTAGTTCTCCAATCATTTCTTCTTCCTTTTCCCGCATTTTGATTTCTCAACAGACGAGTTAGTCCTTTAACAACCATGGCAACATCATCCTCACCTGATTCTTCCGTAGCAGATTCATCATTAATTTTTAATGCAATTGACTCCTCCTTCTTTTTCCCTTTAGCTTTCTCCACAGCATCTTCTTCAGATTTCCTTCTCTCCATTTCCATCTCATTGGTCATTAGTTCACCAAGCAAATCATCCAAGGACAATGTAGACAAATCCTTGGATGCTTTAATAGCTGTCACCAGTGGATCAAACTCCCTTGGTAGTACTCTTAAAATCTTCCGTACCTGTTCATCATTTGACAAAACTTTTCCAAGACTAACTAAACCATTAGTAATGTTAGTAAATCTCGTAAACATATTTTTAATAGATTCATTTGGAGACATTCGAAACAATTCATAATCATGTACAAGCATGTTAATTTTGTTTTCTTTAACTAGAGAAGTCCCTTCATAGGTTACTTCAAGCTTGGTCCATATCTCATGCGCTGTATCAAGGTTCATAATCCTGTTGAACTCGCGTGCATCGAGTCCACAGTGAAGAATGTTTACAGCGCGTGCATTGAGTTGGACTCGTTGTTTCTCCTCAGGGGTTAACTCAGAAATTTCTTTCCTAATCGAAACATTGTTAATGACTTTTGTAGGAAAAGTAAAAGGACGACGAACAATTTCCCAAAGGTCAATATCAACAGATTGAAAATGTGCTCCCATCCGATTCTTCCAATATAAATAATATTCGCCACAGAAAAGGGGTGGCCGGTTGGAAGAAGCACCTTCCCCAAGTTTGGCACCGGCATCAATAAAATTTTGAGCCATGATCTTGTCTTTCGGATTTCTCCTTTAGACTTTAAATGGCTCTGATACCAATTGTTGGAAAAATGCCGGTTACAAGAGGGGGGGGGGTGAATTAAATCGTTCACAAAAATAAAACGTAACAGAGTAAATTTAAGCTTGAATTTGTGAACTTAAGAAATAAAATAGCAAGGCACACGATTTCAAGTGGTTCGGCAAAACCTTTGCCTACGTCCACCCCCAGCTAACCTAGCCGGGCTTCACTACCAATCCAATGCCTTTTGCCCAAACCGGCGGGTAGGCCAAAAACCCTCACAGCACCCAATCACAAGATTGGTCACACACAAATACAATCAGCTTGGTTTTCACACCAAGACCACAATACACCGTCGTCGTCAAAAGGCAAACAAAATTTTCGTAAACAAAATTAAAATTCCACAGACCTTACAACTTGTGAAACAAGGTGGCACATAAAAAAAACTTTCTTCGAAATTAAAATAACCCAAACGCACTTATGACCGCGCTTTCCAAACTGGGCAAAGCCCAAATTACGTTTGCGAAAGGCGCTGTTCTGTTTTCGTGCGGAAGAGGGTTTTGGAGAAATTAGGTCTAAAATTCGACTTCAAAAGAATTCGAAACAGGTAAATTGGATTTCGAAAAGTTAATTGAAACGGAAAGGAATGAAAAACCGCGCAAATTTGAAGCGAAAGGAACGCGTTTCGTTTCGATCCGAGAAGGCTGAGGAAGACGATGAACAGTAAATCTTTTTCGTCCGTCTTTGCAGGGAATTTTTTAGTTCCTTTTTTTGTTGTTAAAATCCCTCGAATTCAATCCTTCTTATAGAAGGAGATCGAGCAAAGAGCAGAAAACATGGAGTCCTTGCGCCGGAAAAGCAGGAAAGGAACGCCGAAAGCAAACGCAGTTGCGCCGGGAAAACAGTAAAAATAAAACGCCGTTGCACCGGAAACGCCGTTGCGCCGAAAAGAAAAATACTTTAATAACCGGAAACGCCGTTGCGCCGGAAACGCCGTTGCGCCGAAAACGCCGTTGCGCCGAAAACGCCGTTGCGCCGAAAAAAGAAAAATACTTTAATAAATTATATTTTTATTTAACCCAAAATAAATATGGTGTAAAATGTTGATTATACAAGTCAAGGACTTGTTTAATCACAACACCTTCTTAAATTTAAGCCTCATACGTAGAGTTGCACTAATACGATATATAAAATCGTATAGTACAACCCTTAGGCAATTAAAACCTGAAAAATACATTTATAATGTGCCACACAAACAAAGTTGTAAGTTTTACATTGTGTCCTAAAAAAAAACTTATACACCTCCATAATGGTTGCCACACCATCTGGAGTACCAGGGGCTGCTCATCACAATCAAAGTTGTTGGTAACCTCCTTCAAGTCATTTAAGCTTCATGTTACTGTAACAAATACTCAAGCAAGCAATTAGAATACACTGTTTTGTTATCATCAAATTATCTTTTAGGCCTTGGGGTTTAACAACATGTTCTGCCTTTATCAAGAGAAGTGCAGCTTATCTAAAACAAATGTTATGAAATTTCTCTTTACAATTTCTCCTAGTTTTCCACTCTAGTATGCTTTTATAGATTTGTAATCAAATTCATAGTTACTCATAACATCTTTATTATCATCTGTTGATTGCACCATTATCGATATGATATTACCACCATGACCATTAAATATGCCATTATTGTTATTTCCAACACTACCAATGGTTAACTACATCTTACTCTAGCAAAGATGCTGCTTTCATTCGACAATATTGATATCATGCTTCAATCAAAGGATATAGATGCTTATCTTTTGCTAAACCAATTATAGATTATCCTACTCTTTGCTACATCAACTTGAAATTTTACCATTATTCTAAGATCATCGTTTACTCGATACTTTCGTATGCGAATCCTGGGTTTTCATCATCTTTTCTATTTCCTACGATTCATTTTCTTTAGTATTTTTTATTGACTTTTCATATATACTTACCTTATTATTTTGAATTTTTTAGAGAATCTAAAAAAATTATTTAGTATTTTCAATTTGTGCTCATGTTACATTTACTTCATTAATTACTTTATTTGCGATCGATATCACTAACTGCTTACTAAGAACCCCTATTTTTGTACTAGCATACAGAATGACCCATGTGTTGCTTCTAATCTTTTATTGGCAAGCATATCCTTGGACGGTTAACTCGTGTTTTCTTTTTTTTCAAATTTCTCATAGTTATCCTTCGTATTTTTTTTTTTTTGCTCTTAGTATGTGTTGGTTAATCCTTCTTTTATTTCTCGTTACAACATGATTGTTGCATGTTTGGCATCATATGCTTTTGTTACATTTGTGTTTTGATCATGTATTTATGTATATATTGCGCGTTTTGTACCCAAGCCATTTTGCGACTTGTCTAGTAGGATTATTGCCTATCATCAATTCATATGGGATGGCCACTATCACCCATACTAACCTTTAATGTTAAATCCAATTCTATTCACTAATTGGTTGTAGCCAACTATTTTGTATAGCTTCTTCTAAAACCTTGGTTAGTCTCCCAACAACATTGGATGATTAGTATAAAACACCTAGGATAGTTAAGGCAAATGAATTAATAAGTTGAGCTCTAAATTAAGCAACCCACAACAATTTTTATGCTACTCTTATCTACTTCTCTCCAACCCTATAAAAGCCTTGTATTTGCATTTTTTTTTTTTTGATGTTTATACTATTGTTAGCCCTTTCTTCTCATCTTAAGTGATATATATGATATCTTTGCATTTCTCTTTAGTTTGACGCTTGGAGTTGTATCCAAATCTTGAATCAAGTTTGGCTCAAGGAACTAGCATGAAGGCAAGATATGAAGTTCTATTTCTTAACAAAGGTCAATAGGATTCCATGCGTTTATGATATTCTCCTAAACAATAAAATTGCATAAACTACTTTAGGCATTCCTTAAGTTTTCCATGTCATTGAGGTAAGTTTGGTAGGATTTCAAGCCAAGTATTAAAGACTATTTTATTCTACTTCCAATTTAGAACCATAGTGCATTTAAAGCTTGCCTAATCTACTTTGTGGAATGCTTGTCATTGTCTCCAACTTCTTAGTAGTTGAAAAGTAATTAGTAATGAAAGTTACCAATAAAACTTAGTAGGGAAATCAAAACGTAAGCAAGTCCAAAAACTTGTTTATTTCTAGATACTATATTTGGGAGAGATTTAATATACATGCTAAAAGTTTTGGATGATAAATCATCATAGATTGAAAGTGGCTTTATTCAAATGTCTAGAACTAGTTTAAACTCCTAATTTAGGTTAGCACTTTAAGATTTAAACAATTCTTAAATTTATTTCAGAAATCTTAAACAAAAGAGTTGCTGATACTTTGGCTAATTTAAACTATGAAGAATTTCTAACAAACATAAATCATATAATCAGCCATTAATCACTATTATAAAATTTCAAAATAAAAATTGAAAGATAAATATATTAACTTTTGAATTCTAAAACTTTTATGGGATTAATTAGTCCTTGGAAAGTTTGCAATTATTTGACCAAACTCAATCCAATTCCAATAAACTAAGCTTGATGTAGAACAAGGCTCTATTCATGGCACAAGAAACTCCTTCAATCCTATGTTGCATTGAGTTATTTTTAAATGAAGTATGATTTGTTCATGGTTAATGAGTGTGAGAAATGTATTTTTATGATTATTTGAAAGATTTCATAATTTTCATACCACAATGCTCTCCTTTTAGTAGATCACAATTGATCACTCCTTTGAGGCTCAAAACTTATTTTCTCCATGACATCCATAATTTCCCCTTTTTCTAAGGATTCATGCGAGTGTCGAGTCTAAAAGATCCCTTTATTTTGTTTTTCTAAATATTTGCAATTAATCACCTACTCTACTATACAATAACTATGAAATCTAAGTAGTTTTCATGTTCTCTCTTTGGTCTAGGTGAAGCTCTTATTCAAAAGCTCAATGATTAGAATGTTCTATTTTATATAAAAGACCATTGATGTATTTTGGTATATTGAGGAGTCGGCATGCATTCTAGGTAAAATTATGAATCAAAGTGTGTTGAGGCACTTTTGCTAAGCACAACAAAATGCAAATACCAACTCAGTGATAAGATATGACAAAGTTCTACATGATTGTGCCATTAATAGCATAATGGTACCATAATTAATAGTGTTATAGTTATCAAACATATGGATAATAAGTATCTAATAATTAATTCTCTAGGTTGTATCAGAAACTCGATAATACTAAAACTCCATTATCGATTTATATAATTATATCATACCACTTTTGGTATGCTCGACTTCAAATTAAAGAATATTAATTATACATACCACCTTTGAATTATGTGTTTTCAAGTTTACTGTATGCTTCTTGTACATATCATTTTCAATAGATATAATTTTGACACTTAAGTTGTCTATGTTTTTGGCATAACCTCTTGTTACCTTATGGGATTTGTTATACACAATGTCTTCCATATGTACAATTGTCATACACAATTTTATGTTAGAATTTTTTTAGAATATAATTCTTTGTAAATGTTGAATAACATGTGGTTGATTTGAATGATCAATACAATTTTTTAATTAATAGATGTCAACGCTTACAAAAATTTGCATTCGAAGAGAAAATTATAAAATAATATTGATCAACTATATGTAATTTACAATTTTTTTAAATGTGTAATTTTTATTAATATGTTAATCAAAATTCTTCAAAAATATCTTTTTAGTAGGGTACATAGGTTTATGTAGATATAAAAGGATTTTTACAAATATAATCAACCTTATTTGGTACAATTAATGTGTTAGGAATAATCTTATAAACACGTGCCAAGCTCTATATGAGATTTGATTTTTGATAAAATAACCTAACAAGCAATATAACAAAATCTTGCTTTAACATGAACACAACAACAATTGTTGGTGATTGGAAAGGAAGTGTACTAGAGGAACCTTAACTTTTTTTTCTCTTTTCTTCTATGTTACTACATGTGATGAATTATCATCATTGTAAGTATAATACTTGAGTGAATAAATTTATACTCTTTCCAAGTTCTATTGAAGAACCTCTTACATAACAATAGTTTTTCTCTATTTTGAGCTCTCGGTATAAATCTTTGTGCATGTTACTTCTTTTATTCCATTTCATTCTTGCCCCTATGTTATCTGCATTTGGAAGTGTTTTATGGTGTGTTGCTTTGTCTATGCTTTCACATGAGCATAAAAGGGCAGCACGATAACATCTATAGAAGAACGATGAAGAGCTGTAATTTTGTAGCAGTGAAGAGTTATAGAAAACGCAAAAACATTTCAATTCATCAAAGTTACTCATCAGCTTTTATCGCAAAAACATTGCCACCTTCAACAAAACACTAATAAAAATCAAACTGCATGAATGAAACATTAATGAACTATGGTATAGGGTAAGCCATCGATATGCTGCTTAAGGAAATTGGTTGAATCTCTCATCACAAGTGGGAAAAAAAGATTTTTCCATGACGGCTTGATTTTATTCTATCCTGTTTCAGGTAAATGCAATTGTGACATCTAACTAAGTTGCGTGGTCTACGTGCTTTTGAAATGCTTTCTCAAACATCTATGTTGAAGACAAGCAACGTTGCTTTGCCGCACACCACAAGGAACCAGCTTGCACAAGAGGAAGATGAGCAACACATAGAACTCTCCTGCCTCTTTTTTTTTTTTCTTTTTTTTTTTGAAAAAGAAATGAAGTAACAAAGAAGAAGAAGAAGAAGAAGAAGAAGAAGAAGAAGAAGAAGAGAAGCCCAGTATCTACTTCATGGCCCATTGCATAATAACATCCTCGCCAAAGACACCTTAGGTTAGCCCTCCTGTTCTCCCGCTAAAAACACCAACTCCAAGGGGAGGGAAACAACAACTTGCCAACTGCTCTCCAATCCATCGCACACGGCACCATACTTAGGTTAGCGATGGCCTCAAGCCAAAGTGAAACCTCGTTTGTAGGCATAAACAAATGGGATAAAGTCCTTTGTAATAAAAAAAAATGTAAGTGTGAACCATAAATCTCTTCATCACCCAATGGGAGGCACAAAAAACTCATCAATGGACTAATGTACCAACACATAGGTGTCACTGTTAATAGAAACAAACATTGCACCTAGCTCAGCAGTGCCTCAATTCACTATAAAATTCCCATGTGCAGCATGGACAGAATGCTTGCCCATCCATTAGTATGGCAAAGCTCAAACAAATCTAGAAAGTTTTTCATTAACCGTTGCCAAATGCGCAACCTTATCATCTATTAGACATTCTCAAACTCAAGTGTAGAAGCAACTGTATCCTAACCTAGGGCATCCTGAAAGAAAGATTAAGTTTATAATTTATTAAGGTTTTAGTGCATAAAATAAACCGAAAGCTCTTGGTGGTTGTGAAATTGAAGACTGTTAAAATGTTTTGGTGCAGTAATACATGGGTAAAATCTCGTGAGAAGATATATGTTATTATTCTTCTTATCCAAATTATGATCAAACTCTAATACAATATAGAATGCATCAAAAAAAGGATTTTAAACAAATCCAATGAATCCCAAGATGTAGAAGTTTAATTTCATTACATATTGTAGATAATATCACAAGAAAGGGCCCTCGAATAGCCCACATAAAAGTTCTATTAAATTTTTATAGTGTTATGTGTTCTTATTGGGTAACGAAGAGTTGTTTATAAAACACACAGATTTCTTATTTGTTTTTATGTATTTTCTCATTTTCTTGTATTTTTATTAATATTTTATAATCATGGGATATTTTCGTAGTTTTAATCTTGTTTTAATATTTCTTTTTGTATAGCATTTAGACATTACTAATGAACAAAAAATAGGATTTTTCTACAAAGCATTGTCACCATGCTTTTTTCCCTAACTCTAGTGCACGATTGATCCTTTCCCAACTAGATTGGCTCAACCTTAGCCAAACTATACACGTCATCCTCATCAAAATTGATATATTCGTGAGTTATATTTCAAATTACTCCACCAAAGTTTTTAATCAGATTTTGAACCAAATTTCATGTCAAACAACTTTGCTATCAACTTGGTACTATGTACCACCTCTTCATGAGAACCTCTCTCAAATAATCATCATGATCTCTTAAACTTTCATCTTTATAGTTACCTAACCCTACCAACTTGCCCAATCATGATCAATCAACCTTCACTAATCGTGGCAGTTATAGATCATTTGACGCCCAAGGGTCACGCATGCATCTTAGCTAAGTTAAACCATCAATTATGCCACCTTAGTGCGTGCCCATTTATGTCGTGCATCATAATGTCGATTATCACTATCCAACTCTGCCTTCAAATTCTACTTCATCACTTTAACCATCTGTGCCTCTTCTCTACCAAGCTTCAGCATTATGTGATGCCACAAGTTCTATTGGGCCTCCCTATTGAGGTTTCTCGTCCACCTGGCCTTCCCAATTGATCGTCACATTGCGACATTGAATGCTACCTACACACCTCTTTACATTGATTGTTGTCTGTGGGCATGATCCTAATAACCATCCAACCTAGTTGGCCACACCTAAGGTTGTGGCGTCCTCACTACTAACCTTTCCTCTCTAATTGCTACCACCTAGCTCTAACGTAACTAGTTTTGCTAAGCATCCCTACAAAATTGCATAATTTTGCTCGGCATCAAAGAAACCACATCCATACCATCACATCTTATACGTGGCATGATACTAAAGGGAAGAAAATACAAAAAATGTGTGCCTAAATGAATCCCAAATATATGGGATTATGAGTGACGAAAATAAAAAAATACAAAAATAAAATAATCCAAATAGTATATGAGACATTGGCACCTAATAATTGTAAAATTTTATCGCAATATTCAATTTATATAGATCACCTAATGGGTTTGTCTTACCAGCCGGGATAGCTTACCCTATAACTCCCAACTAGTTATTTATCTACTTGTATAGAGGATACGTGAAAAGTATTATTCTCAACCTAAAGATGATGTGACACTAGAGAGTATTGTAGTTGACTAGCCAAAAGAGATGGTCTCTATAAGAGATCTTACAAAGGCAACTACTGCTATAATAGTGTGAGTCCAATTAGCTAAATCTTTCCAACTCAACCAAGCAAATTTCAAAGAAAGTTTGCTCCCTGTCCTACACAAGACTAATTAAGGATGATTCTAAATGGCAACAGCCACCTTCTAATGTACTGATTGACTGCATTTCTTTTTTTCTTGCTAATTTATTTATGGTGTTGCAAGGCATGGACGAGACAATTTTCTTTTTGTTCTTTCCTGAGTCTTATCTAATTGTTCTTTTTGCTTTTCCTCTTATTTGAAAACTGGTTTATATCAGGTGGTGTGGCCATTTGGCTAATGTTGCTAGTGATTCCTGACGATTTCTGCAGCTCTTTCTTTCTCATGGGGCCACAGCTGGCATGGCCAAATGATCAGGCAAAAGCTGTTTTGCAAGGGGAAATCGCAGCCTAATTTTGAGCAGGTCGAACATTTTGTTGAATAATTCTAATTTGGTATCAAGCTATCTTTCTATGCATTATGTTGTCTTTCTTGCAGCCTTTGATCAAACGAAACCCGCTATGCCAGTAGTTATGCAGCTCATTTTTTTCAACCAATGAAGAGAATTCCTTACGAAAGGATGCTGCAAACTCTCCTTTCTATCAAGTAATAATTAATTTAATGGTTTTGTATTCACTCGTGTTTGCTTATCATTGATTGTTTAATTCAGCCACAACCCATCACATTTAGTCCTAATCCTCACCCTTTGTGTAGTTGGTAACATTGTTATTGGAGATGACATTCAAACACAAGCATTCAATGACTTCGTATTCATGCTTGAAACAGATTGTTCTGCATGTTCTTTATGGATTCCTCTCTACTAGATGTGCTAATCATGTCTTTATTTGTTTTTTATTATAGAGATACTTCTATAGTTCAATTTGATAATACTTTATTGTAATGTGAAGGTAGAGTAAAAAATGAATGCAGCCTAGAGGAACTCAATATAGTTTATCAAATTGGTAGCAAATATTTTTGTATCATCATGATTAAGACGGTTAGCTTATAATTATTTGAGAAAACATGATTTTTGTTTAGCTATGTTTACATTGATACTTTTTTTAATTTAGTGCAAATCCCATGAAAAGGTGTATAATCTTGCATAAATATCTTCTAAGACTTGTAAAAAGGAAAATGATATTGTTGAAGAAGTTACAACTATAAAATTTTCTTACAAGATAATAATATGTTCAACATATGACATGATTGTACATTATTTGTAAGAGAAACTAATTGTAGTCATTTCATCTGTGCTTGGAACATCCAAATTCAAATTATAAATATTGTTTTAGCTATTTCAATGTTCTTATATGATCATTTATGGAGATGGTGCCAAGAGAAAAACTTAACATATGATTAAAAGAAGAAACAATTCTTGCATAAAAATATATTATTGAAAAACATACTTATTTAAATAGAGGTATAAATTGCTAATTGAAAGAAGATATTAAGAATGTAAAAAAAAAAAAAAATCTAATAGGGATGCTTGTTTGAAGTCCCATTTAGTTTTTTGTGTTAATTTTTTTTATAGTTGATTTGAAGTTTTATGAGATAACTATACATTAAATTTTTACATTTATCTAAAAAATATGAAAACTTTGACTATGCACTCTATTCTATAATTGATATAGTTCTTAACCTCAATTATTTTTTATGAACAAAATATCCATATTTTTGTTAACATAAATTATAATACGTGTGAAGAATAATTATTAATAAAAGCATTCGACTTGTGTCAATTTATTTTGTTAATTATTGTTGTAAACATAATTAAAAAAATAAGAAGTTTAACATAAGCAAAACTTTGTCATCATTATCATAATTTGTTCTCATAAAATATCATATGTTTCTTAACTAAAATGTATATTTATCTTAAGTGTGACACTTTGCTAAAACCTACTTTTATTTAATAAAAAAAATTTTAATATAAATATTGCATGCATTATTTCCTCATGCTAAAATTGCCCAACATGAATATTTGTAATAGTGAAGATAAAGCCTTTATTATTATGCAAGTATGACCCTTCATCTAATAATGATCACATAACTTTTCAGTTGAATTAAAAGAAGTTGAAGTTACATTGATTGCAACAAACATACATCTTTTCTTATAGTGAAGTCCACTCGTTCTTCTTTCATTTATTGGTACCATTTTTTATCTTTCCTTATTATTGTCATGATAAGTTCTCTCTTAGTGACTTAGTCTTCTTTTCAATTGCATTAACCTTAGAACTAGACCCAAGGCACCACAACACCTCTTTGCCTGTGGTGCCCTGATCAAGCCGCATGCCATCTCACCACTCACAATACTGTTTTCTGAGATGCACCAGCTGTTTGGAAATTTCTTATTGCATTCAATTTGTTAGTTTTTCAAGGATTTTTTTTTTGTAGAATTCAAAGTATAGTGTTTTTTTAAGTTTTGTGATAATGTTTGGAACTCTTAAATGACATTTAGAATTCCAAAAATGTTGTCCAAGAAATAAAAAATGTAACCCTTAGAATTCTTAAGTATCATTTTGTATTCTTAGGCTTAACAAATTATCATTATACTCCTTGAGGTTTCTATAATTAAGGATACTCAATATATTGTAATGCATGAAATTTTGAATGAAGGAATGAAGTTCTGTTATCAAACTTACTTGATACAAGTATGTCATATGCGATCATTCGATGGTACCTTAGTATGGTGAGTGAGAAGCTCAAAAGGAGATAACTTGATCAATTATCTAGGAATCACAAAATTGCCAAATTGCTAAAAAAAGTATTTAACTTTACTATTTTTTATTTCATCTTACTGGAGGAATTACTTGTCGCATCCAATTCTCTGATTGGTGCAAGTTAATATGTGATTTATTTGTTATAATATAAGAACTTTACTTAATTGTATATTGTCACTTTAATACCAACTCGAGTTACATTAGTTGTAGGTAACTAAATTACTCTCTTTTTTAAGTTGAGATCCTTGGAGTTAAAAAATTTGTACAATTCATTAACGTTTGAAAAAGTTTTTATTTACTTGATAATCTTATGATATTTTTATTCAAAACCTATAGAACCTTAGCTATACCATTGTATAAATATATTACTTGAACTTAAACACTTTTCTTATTATTTATAAGCTAAATATAGATTTTAGTAATTTCATCCTACTTCAACTTAGTATCAAAGAATGATTAGCTATAGAAATTTGTGTGATTTTAATTTATTATTAAACAAGCATCTCTTAAGTTTGTATATTTGTTAATAATTGCTACAAATTATTATTTAAAAACCCAAAACAAATAAACATACAAAAAAAGAATTCAAATATATTGATGTAGCATTTCTAAAAGTTTGAATGTTATCGTGATATTAAAGTTTAATATTTTTTATAATCAAAATTAAGAACTTTGTTTCAAATCTAATAGTTTATAACCACTAAGTTCTAAAGACAATATAGAATATCTGATTCTCAACTAGCATAACCACCAATAATATAACATGTAATTCTAAAACTAATTTAATGAAAGTGCAAAGGGCAACCATAAAAACGTGTATAGACTAACTAGAACAACATGGTGACAATAGATCATGTGAAACTTATATATCAAGTAGGTCAATGCTAAATGATACAAAAGTGGAAGAATTGTCATCTAAAGATGAACCAAACATATCAGAATGTTAACCTAGGCATCGAGCTACTCTACATGTCCATGATATAAAACACTGAAGGGATGATAATCGTTAGATTAACATTATTAAAATAAAAAACTTAATATTTGATAGAAGTTTAGAGTTTTATCAAAAATATGAAGATAGAATGAAATATTACTTTGATTGGTATGATTTTAGTGAGCATCGCGAGTATGATTTACAAAAACAAGACTCACGTCACATACTAGGTTATTTGTTTACACATTAGAAAGACTATATCTAAATGAAGATCGAGCAATACCTCGATCATGGTAAGAACTCAAGATTTTTCTAAGAGCTAATTATATACCCACATCTTATTTTGGTGAGTTTTTAAGTAAATGATAACATATATCCTAAGGTTCAAAGGTTATTGATAAATACATTACTAAATTTGAGAATTAGTTCTTTAAATGTAGTGTCAAAGAGTCAAATCGAGTAGTATTATCTCGATTTCAAGCTGGGATTAAACAATCTATTTATGCTAAACTATTTCTACGAAATGTTACTAGTTTAAAAAAGACATATAAAGTGGCTCATGATATGAAAAGATTTAGAATATCAATTGCCTATAAAAGTGAGGTTTTATTGACCACTTTTCACCCTCAAACTTATACAACTACTTGTAACACTTCTTACAAGATAATAATATGTTTAATATATAACATGATTGTACATTATTTGTAAAAGAAACTAATTGTAGCCATTTCATTTGTGCTTGAAACATTCACAATTCAAATTATAAATATTGTTTTAGCTATTTCAATGTTTGCATGTGATCATTTATGGATATTAAATAAAGAAAAACTTAACACATGATTAAGAGAAGAAACAATTATTGTATAAAAATATATTATTGAAAGACAAACTTATTTACATAGAGGTACAAATTGCTATTTTAAAGCAGATGTTAAAAATGTTAACAAACAAATCTAATAAGAACGTTCATTAAGTCCCTTTTAGTTTTTTATGTTAAACGTTTTTTTATAAATGATTTGAAGTTTTATGAGATATTATACATTATATTTTTATATTTATCTAAAAAATATGAATATTTTTATTATGCCCTCCATTATATAATTGATATAATTTTTAACCTTAATTTTCTTTTATGAATAAAATATACATATTTTTGTTTAACTTATAACACATGTGAAAAATAATTATTAATATAAGAATTCAATTTATGTCGATTTATTTTGTTAATTACTATTGTGAACAAAATTAAGAAAAAAAGAAGTTTAACATAAAGTAAAATTTTGTTATTATACCATCATTTGTTCATAAAATATCATATATTTCTTAACTAAAATGTACATTTAACATAATTGTGATACTTATGCTAAATATTAATTTTATTTTATGAGGAAGATTTTAATATGAATATGATATGAGTTATTTCCTCTTAATAAAATTGCCCAACATAAATATTTGTATTGGTTAACACAAGTTAATTACTCTTGTTAGAGCCCTTTTAGTAATGCAGTATGATGCTTCATTCAATAATGACAATAGAACTTTTTAGTTAAATTAAAAGAAGTTGAAGCTTTTAATTCTTTCATTTCTTGATACCACTTTTGAGCCTTCCTTATTATTGTCATGATAAGTTCTCTTTTAGTGTCCTAGTTTTCTTTTCAATGGCAATGGCAAATGGTTGGCTTGCTTCAGATTCCATTAGGAAAAATACTTAGCTCAATTTCAATTAGGTAGTGTAGTGTTACTATATAATTCATGAAGGTCTACATCTCATCCCACTTAATTCTAAGTATTGTAACTTATTGATGTAGTAGAATCTCATACATCACATAAAGATTCTATTTGAAGGTATTGTAGTCTTATTCTGACTCAAAATCTTGTTAAGATTTGCTCCTCTATATTTTATTAGTTTTCACTAACATTGTTGTTGTAAGGGGAACCAACCATTATTCATCAATATATTTTAATTTTTATCTTTATTTTATCAAGTTATTTACAACTAGACTTTATTTTGAGTCATTTGAAGCTTAGGTAGCAATTTTTCAAATATTTACAACTTAAAATCCAAATTCCAAGAAATCATAGTAACAATCTCATAGTTTTGTTAATACAAAAATTTGGCCCATTTAACTAAAATTAAGCTTGTTGGGCTGCTTCTGTTACCAGCCATCAACTAACTATACACCACCAACACAACCCACATCGACACGTGTAGTTTGTCATTGACTTGTCGACCCACATCAACCAACTTTGACTTGTGTTGACTCATGCAAATCAGATTGACCTATGCTAACCCATCAACCCTTATTGACTTGTTAACCTGCACTCAGCAGCGTCAATCCGCGCAAACCTTCGAACCAAACCCAAGGCATCACCACACATCTCCACCTATGTTGTCCTGATTGAGCCGCGCATGCCTTGTCACTCACAATGCTATTGTCGGAGACACACCAGTTATTTGGAAATTATTTATTATATTCAATTTTGTAGTTTTTCAAGCTTTTTTTTGTAGAATTCAAGATATATTTTTTAAAAAATTTTATGACGACTTTGGAATTTTTGAATGATCATTAGAATTTTAAAATATGGCCCTTAGTATTCTTTAAATATATTTTTGTATTATTATGTTTAACAAATTATCATTATATTCTTTGATATTTTTATAAATAAGGATGTTGACAAGGTACAAAATTTTGAATGAAATAACGAAGTGCTATCGTTGAGCTTGTTTTATGTGAACGTGTCATCAGTCATCATCTAATAGTGTCTTACGAAGGTGATTGAGAGGCTCAAAAAAGGAGATTTTAACCCATTATCTAGGAACCACAATAACACATACTATAAGAAAACTGTTTAACTCTACTATTCTTTATTTTGTTTTATGGGAGAGATTACTCATAGTATCCAATTCTCCAGTTAGTGCAAGTAAATGTATGATTTACTTAGCTATAATATAAGAACTTTACTTATTTCTACCTCATTACTTCACAATCAACTTGAGTTATATTTGTTGTAGGTAGCTAAATTGCTCTCTTTTGTAGATTGAAATCCCTGGTATTGAATATGTCTAAGTCCTTAACTCTTGAGAAAGTTCTTACTTACATAATGATCTTATGGTTATTTTATTATAAACTTATAGAATCTTGGGTAAGCCCTTGTATAAATCTATTACTTAAACTTAAATATTTTTCTTATAATCTATAAGTAAAGCTAAGTTTTGGTAATTTCATCATCCAACAACTTAGTATCAAAGAATGGTTAGATATAAGACTTTGCATGACTTTAATTTATTGTTAACAAATATTTTTTAATTTTGCATATTTTTTACTAGTTGTTAGAAGTTATTGTGAAAAACAAAACAAAACATAAACACAAAAAAAGAACTAAAACTAGATAAAATAGTATTTTTAAAAGTTTAAATGTTGTCTTGATATTAAAGTTTGGTATTTTTTTATCCCAATTAAGAGCTTCATTTAGAACCAAATGGTTTATAACCACTTGGTTTAGAAGAAAATATAAAACATTTGATTTTCAACCAACACAATCACCAATGAATCGAGTAATACAACATACAATTCTAGAATTAACTAATTTAATACAAAAACAAAGGGTAACCATAAAAATAGATATAAATTAATTAGAATAACATAGTAATAATAGATCAAATGAAACCTATAGATCAAGTAGGTCTATGAAAAATGACACAAAAATGAAAGAATTGTCATCTAAAGATGAATGAAACCTGTGAGGACATCAACAAAGATATCAAGCTACTCCATGTGCCCATGATAGAAAACACGAAATGGTTGATGATCATTGGATTAACATAATTAAAATGAAATTCCTAACTTTTGATAAAAGTTTAGACTCTAGAGCTTGTCAAGACTGGGAAATAAGAATAGAATATTACTTTGATTGATATGTTCTTAGTGAGCATCGTAAGTGCCAATTTATAAAAACTGGGCTCATATCATATGCTAGGTTATTTGTTGATATATTAGAAAGATGATATCTTGATGAAGATCAAGTATCACCCCAATCATGAGAAGAACTTAAGATTTGCCTAAAAGATAAATATATACCCACATCTTATTTCAGTAAGCTTTTAGGTAAATGATAATATATATCCTAAGGTTCAAAGGTTGCTAATGAATACACTACTAAATGTAAGGATTATATATGCAGGTTGTGTTGATTAAGAGCTAAATCAAATAGTATTATCTCGAGTTTAAACTAAGCCCAAATAGTTTATTCAAGAAAAACTATACCTGAGAAATGTTATTAGTTTAAACAAGGCATATAAGATAGCTCTGATGTGAAAATATTTATAGGATTGACTACCCATAAAAAAGAGGTTCCTTCGACCACTTCTTACCCTCAAACTCGTACAACTGGTTCCATCACTTCTACTACTTTTTACTCCACAAGAAAACCATGCTTCTCCACTTATACCACAAACTTGTTGGATCAAATCCTTGGACATACCATCTAATAGTTTTAGAGTTAAGTGTATCATTATCAAAAAATAGACATGTTGAAGCCTAGTGTCCTAAGAGAGCCCTATACATAGATATTAGATAAGTAGAAAAAAGTACTAAAGTTACGGAAGAGGGTTTTATACAATTATATGATAAGGATAAAGAAAAATTATAATCACTGGTTGAAAGCATTTATTATATTGGATCACTTATAACTATGATGAGATGCACTTTGACTATATCAAAATCATATTTCATACTTTATTAGAATTAAAGATCAACTTTATAAAATTATTATAAATAGTGATAATTATATCAATGTCATAACATATAATACTACTAAAAGGATATTTTTAACACTTATAGATCTTCCTTACACATACATCGTATCTTAGATCGATAAAACCTAAATTTTTATATAACAAAGGTGTTTCATACCATTGAAGCTTGATCAATATTTTGAGAATTATGATGTGATGTTATCTCAATATAGATAAGTAACATTATTTTAGAAAGGCCATGGTTATATGATAAAGATGTTATCTTAAACGAAAGATTTAATGCTTATATTTGTATATGTAAAAGAAAGAAGATTACGTTATATCCTTCACCTCTCTCGAAGAAAATTTTTAACCCAAATACTTTAAAAGAAAAAGATAAAGGAAAGGAAAAATTATTTAGTATTATTCACTAGTTGAGATTAAAAGGGATATGACCAATTGTGAAGTTATTTGATTTGTAAAAATTAAGGAAGCACGTTCTAGTATACTTACCCCATCACATGTAGTCCAACATTTGTTGGAACAATTTGTTAACATATTCCTCGATAGTTTGGTAGACATGAACACACCATTGATAAATGTTTAGCATGCTATAGATATAGTTCATAGCAACTCATTCCACATCTATTACATTACCAATTAAATCCATCGACTCATGTGAAACTTAAATTATATTAACTTATCATCTTCAAATAAAAGGGAAAACAAAAGTAGTCAATTGAAGCTTAAGAAACTTTCTTCATAGCCTAATAAGGGAGCATGTTTCAACTTAGGATTTTATATTACTATTCTTTGAATTTTCTTATAATAATTTTGTTAATCGAATAATAGGTTTGTGTCCTTTCAAAATTTGTTTTGAAAATCATCATGAAAGTCTTGTTGATTTGATTCCCTTCATAATTTTCGTATTTCTAAGTGTGCTAAGTTTTTTGCTCATTATTTTTCAATATTACACAATTATTTTATTAAAAAAATTAATTTAAATAATAAAATATATAAATGACTAGCATATGATCATAAACAACTTAAGGAATTTATAGATTGTGACTATATAATGATCTATGTTTGGTTTGAGAGATTTTTAATGAGAGCCCTCAAGAAATTATATGCCCATGATTCTAACCCATTTAAAATTATAAAAGAAAGATAATATTAACTCTTATGTTTTAGATTTATCTAAAGATTATGAAACCAATGCTATCTTTAATATTTGGAATCTCATACCTTATAAGGAACCTCACCTAATACCTAATAAGCTTTTTGAACCTTAATTATCACTGTTGAGCAAAACTATCCCACTAATATTTTTATTCCCATATGATGAGTTGAGAGATCAAGTTGAGTAAATCTTATTAGTTCTCATATAGGATCAAGCATCATAGAGATTTTTGGATCATTGGTGAGGATGTCCATCCTCTTTTGATATTTGGATCTCTAAAGAAGAGCTTCATAACCAAAACCCAATATTGTTAAAATAGTATCAAAAATTACATCTCAATTCCACATAGTTAAGCTCTTTCTTATTTAAGAAGGATGACATAATAGTGTCCTCTCACATCACATAGATATTCTACTTGGAGACATTCTACTTGGAGACATTCTAATTCTATTCAGACTTAGCATCATGTCAGAATTGACTTTTCTACTTCTCATTGATTTCTACTATCATTATTATTAGGGGGTCGATTGTAGCCAACTCTTATTTATAAGCATATTTTGATTTTTATCTTTAGTTCATCCAACTTAAAATCTAATCGAAGCAATCATAACTATAATATCGTAGTTTTTAATGCAAAAAATTGGAACATTTTGACTTAAAATTAAGATTTTTAGGTTATTTCTACCACCAACCTTTGTTGTTGCTGCCACATCGTTTGCATGACTAATTTTTGCCCTCTTAATCCGTGGCAAGCTATGTTGACTCACACAGATCTACTAAACCTGTATAAATCCACTTGACCTGCATCAACCCATGTACATCCATGAACTTGCACTAAACGACATCGATCCTCTCTAACCTGTTAACGAAACCTGAGGTGTCATTGTGCCTCCCAGATCACACCATGTGTTATCTCATCCCTCAAGACACTCCATTATTTATTTGGAAGCTATTTATTATATTTAATTTTATAGCTTTTCAAGGATTTTTTTGACAAAATTCAAAGTATATTTAAAAAAAAACTTTTTGGTGATTTTTGAAATTCTTAAATGAATTTTAAAATTCTAAAAATATGATCCTTAATATTCTTAAATATCTTTTAGTATTTTTAGGTTTAATAAATTACTTTTGTATCCCTTGAGATCTTTATAAAAAGAGATGCTCACTATATTTTAAGGTATAAAACTTTGAATTAAATAACAAAGTATTGATGTTGAACTTCCTTGATATGAGCATGTCATGAGCAATCATTTGATAGTGTGACTTCGATAGTGTCTTAATAAGGCAAGCGAAAGGCTAAAAAAAGGAGTACCAACCCAATTATCTAGGAAACACAATAGCATTATATTGCTAATAAAGTGCTTAACTATATTATTTTTTTTATTTCAACTTACAGGAGAGATTACAAATCTATTGTTTAAACTTATAGCATCTTGGATAGGCCCATTTATAAATCTATTGTTTAAACCTAAATGTTTTTATTATTGTTTATGAGTCAAAGCTAGGTTCAGATAATTTCATCATACATCACTTATCTATTGAATTAGTTGTATACTCTTATTTCTATAATCATTTTGATTGCCTCACCTTCAACAAACCAAATTTGTGGTAAATGCCTATGAAAATATCACTTTGTTTTATTGAAGGTTTTTTGGATTTACCCAAGGTTTTTTTATTCATTGTTTATTTATTAGTTCTTTAAAAAATTTAAAAATAAAAAATCTACTTTTCATTTAAAATCTCTACATATTATACCCTTGATGTTGTCATAAAACATGTCATTTCTTACATTGGTCCACCAGATATCCCATAGGAATAATTCTCTTATATCATCTCCTTAAATTGTTTTAGAGATTTTAAGTACCAAAGACATTTGACCAAGCCAAGTTAGGATGTGATAACTTCATTGTATGGAAGAGATTTTTTCCATTTATATATAACCATCTAAAGAGAAATAAATTTCTAATTGATCAAACATAGTGTCAAGCTTTTCATTGTTGACATATCTATCATGACTTTGTAGCTTTATCTTTGCTTAAACCTTAAATGGCTTTGATTGATTGAATATAAAAAAAGAAAATGCATTGCAAACCCTTTTCCTAACCATCTTTCATCATCTCTTTATAATCTAAACAATTTTTACTTTCCTTTCTAGTTGAAAATTTTCTTCTTAGGAATCTCCTTGATACAATTGTAAGATTAAATTGATTTTTTAGGATAATTTCTATCTGAATATGGATTCTATTGTGATTGTTAAGCAATTTATTGCTCCGCTAAATCCTGTTGAATCTCTCTTTCTTGGATTATATATATCCTTTATTGATCTTTTGTTGTCTATCATTAAATTGCTCCTCTACTCCCTTCCTCATTCCCACAATGATCAAAGCTTCTTTAATGTCGAAAATAACATCCATCAATATGGCTAACCTTATAACATATTCACTTAATTTTGTGGACCTAGTGCATCTAAACTTGGTAAATAAGAGGGTTCTTGAAGATGCACCGTTGGTACTTTTTTGGGTTCAACCAATGCTTTTAGTTCAATCAAATGATTACTTCAACAATATTAATTATAGATGGAGACACAAGTCATTAGTAGAACAACCTAAGAATAGTCTAATTTGAAGATCTCTTGGACAGTGAAAATGTTTGAGAAGAATACATTGAAATCTTATGAGAATGATTTTTCTCCCAAAAGAACATAATCAAACTTTGCAACCTTAGCCTATTATGTTGCAAAAATGCATTACGTTCCATCATGAGCTCTAAGACTTAGTTCATAAACTAGGAGTTCAATTCATGTAAAAGGTATATTTAAAAGAAATAAAATTTAAAAGGAAAATTTTTCCAAAAAAAATGCTTGAAAATACTTGACCAACAAAAATCTCAATTTCATCAAATTTATTCATCAATTTATGTCACACAGTTGCTCATGGAGAAAACTATAAAAAAAAATCATACTATTATGAATGAAACATTATTAAATCCAGGAATATTGAGTCATCCATGTGCTACTTCAAGAATATGGACAAGTTCTCATAATAAACAAAACAAAAAAAAAGGAAGATTTTCCCATACTGGGTCTAAACCGAGGCGTTACTCTTAATCCAAATGGCCCGGTCTACAAGGGCAAAAGAGACAACGCTCGTGGCAAAAAGGAGAGGCAAGCAAGCTCGCTTGCTGTACAACGCAACAAGGCGACTGTTCTTTGCGAATGACAAACTTTCAGCAAAAGCGAACATATATCGCATACATGAACGACAAGTGGAAAGAAGAAGGAGGAGGCAGGTGAGGATAAGGTTCTCCAAAGATGTATCCTAGTCGAAGCATGGAAGGTTTACATGTGGCAAGGGATACTCTGTCCGATCTAATAACACTTGCTGGTTGTCTTATACACAACGTATACCACATGGAAGCCACGAATTATGACTTCAAAAGGTAACATATTTCGTGGTTACAATATTTTAAAAAGCATAATATAAAAATAAATTTCATATAACAGTTTTAATGTAATTTTAATTTTAATATATTTTTTTTTTCAAAATTATATATATATATATTTAAAAGAAACATATTTAATAATTAAATAAAACAAATGAAAACAATTAACGAATTAAAATTTGACTTTAATTTAAATTAATAAATTAAAAATAGCAAAATTTCAAATTAAAAATAGGTTCAAGCGTTTTACTTTAATTTGAAATTAACAAATACTTTTGAATTAAAAATAATTCTGACAACTTTGAATTTTAATTCTAGATTAACAAACATCAAGCCTACATCATGAATAAAAATGTTTTTAAAATTAACATATACATGTAGAAATTTTTAATTTGATTTTAAAATATATGTTCGAAAAAATTTATTTTAAGCTTAAATCAACCATGAAAATTTAAATTAATAAATATCTTTAAACTTATTTAGTTTAATATTAAATTTAGAAGAAATTAAAATAACGATGTAAGCAATTAAATCACGAATTATTGTTAGTTAAAAGAATATAATTGTTCATTTCAATTTATTTTATTTAAGTTTTAAATTAAATAAATTTAAATTATTGTTCATCAAAAAGTATTCAAAATGCCAATAGTTAAAATGTATTTATTAGTTTAAAATAAATCAAATAATTAAATAAATATTTTAATTAAATTTAAAATATTTTTTTAAGAAATATTTTCTAATAAAGAGGCATTTGTTGATTTACAAGTAAAATCAGTAGTTTAAATATTTTTTAAACAAATATTAGATAATGTTTATTATTTTAAAATTAATATTTATTACATAAAAAATCCTTTTGATTTATTTAGTTAAGATGCGTGTTTCTTAATTTTTTTTAATTTTTTATTATTTTTTAAGGGCTACTTTGTTAACAAAAATATTTTTACAAAACCAACTATTGCTTGTCCTGATTAGGCCCAATTTAAGTCTTAAATTTAGTTAAATATACGATATAAGGGTATATTTCACTTAAATTTTGTCAACTAGCTAAAATTGATTGACTCGTTCAAAAAAAATTCTTCTCATAAAACTTGTTTGTAATACTTTTTTATTATTTAATTATTATATATTTTCAAATTTTAGTTTAAAAAAAATGATTTACCAAAAATTAAAATTTTATTCAAAAACAAAATAAAAATTTGATAAAAAATGAATCTGAAAAATTCCCCTTTTGATAAAAAAAAATTTGGAGGTTGCAGTGGTTTTTTATTGTTTTAATATTTGATTTTGATTGGTTTTTAACTATAGTTGAGTTAAATTTTGCTTGTTTTAAATTATTTTTAAAAATCATAAAAAGTTAAACCTTTATTTACAATTTTTTTCCGGTCTTATTGGCTTGAGTCAATGCCACGGCATCTGATTGTATCCGAAAACGCAAAACACGAGACATTAAAGTCGGAAGAAGGGCACCACAAAAAAATGGAAAAAAAGAACCAAATTAGGTTTTATAGAAATTAAGAATTATAATATGCCATAAGTTCTTATTATGGCCCCAAAAAATTTAAAAAGAAGATGACAACAGTATGCAATTGTACGCATAATACAAAAAAAAATTGAGATACTAATTAAACAATTAATTTGAATTAATTTTTATAATGCAACCCCTTCCTCACATAATCTTCTTTTGCTCTTCATCAAGTGTTCGAGAAATTTCTAAAAAAGTTTAATTAATAAAGATAATTCTGCATAAATATTTAGACGTACTTATACTAAACCCGAATTGAAAAACATGGATTTAAACGTGGCCATTTGTATAGATGAGATCATTACACGTATAAGCTGACTAGGCTTCCCCTTTTTATCCACTTTTAAAGTCGGTGCGACTATAAGGTAGACGCGAACTGGCAGCCTCTCATCGTTGGCCTCTTTTTTCCGCTTTTAACCTGATTTTTTTTTTCTATAAATTAGCCCCAAACCTCTCCCTTTCGTCTCCCTCTTTATCTTTCTTCAAATTCAAAAACTCGTACGATTCTTTTTCTTCTTTTGATTACTCCTGTGACAAGGCCAAGAGTACACGCAACCATGGCCTCAACCCTGCATTACTCAACCGTTCCCCTATCCCGCGCCAAACTCGGAAATTCCAGCACGGCAACGGGCGATGACCTTCCGGTGGTGTCGGTGGGGTACCGTATGGCCGCAAAGCAGCCTTGTTGGGTTGGCCGGCTTCGTGCCCAGGCATGCTCCGCCGCACAGCCAACGGAGGCTGTCGCGGTGGAGGGTGAGAAGCTGCACGGGCTCAATTGCGAAACCGTATCTGGCAGGCGGGTCCCGGTGTTTGTCATGCTGCCGCTGGACACGGTGGGGATTGGCGGCGGAGTGGCGAGGCCTCGGGTGCTGAACGCGAGCATGGCGGCGCTGCGGAGCGCGGGGGTCGAGGGGGTTATGGTGGATGTGTGGTGGGGAGTGGTGGAGAAGGCTGGGCCGGGGAGCTACGACTGGGAAGCGTACGCCGAGGTGGTGAGGATGGCGGAAAGGCACGGACTTAAGCTACAGATGGTGATGTCTTTTCATCAGTGCGGTGGAAATGTTGGGGATTCCTGCAAGTAAGCGTCTTGATCTCTCTGTCTCGTGCTATTTGCCTCCCTATTTTCGATTTCCAATTTCTAACCTTTTTTTGAAGTTTAAAACGGAAATCCGTTGTTAAATGATGCGTTGATGGAAATTGAAACGCCTGATAATTTAATTTCCTAATCCTGTTATGTAAAACGGCTTTGGCGTGTCAAGATGAGAAATTTCTCTTCTTGGCGAACTCTTCTCCAATTTTGCTTCAATACGAAGAAAACTCGTTTTGTTACCTGTAATTAGCTACAGTTTCCTCACTTGATCTCAAAGCTGAATCATTTATGTTAAATTTCTTTACACAGCATTCCCTTGCCTCCCTGGGTTTTGGAAGAAATGAACCGAGACCCAGACATTGTGTACACGGATCGATCGGGCCGCAGGAACCCAGAGTACATCTCCCTTGGCTGCGACATGCTTCCGTTTCTTCGCGGCAGAACCCCAATCCAGGTCTACTCAGGTTACATGCAAAACTTCAGAGAGAGGTTCAAGGATTACCTCGGCAATGTCATCGAGGTACGTACATGACTCATACTCTTTAAACCTTCTTCTCTTCTTCTCCATGACTAGTACTAAAACAAAAAGATTCCAACTTGTTTCAGGAAATTCAAGTGGGATTAGGGCCCTGTGGAGAACTCAGATACCCTTCCTATCCTGAGAGCAATGGCACTTGGAGATTCCCTGGAATTGGAGAATTCCAGTGTTATGACAAGGTAAGATTCACAGTTCATTTGGAACTAATCCAAAGGAGCTCTCAATAGACGACTTACTCCTATGCTTCCATGGAACAGCACATGCTATCTTCTCTGAGAGCAGCAGCCATCGCTGCCGGCCATGAAGAATGGGGGAAAAGCGGCCCTCACGATTCGGGACACTACAAGCAGTTCCCCGAGGAAACGGGCTTCTTCCGCCACGAGGGCACGTGGAACACCGACTATGGGAGGTTCTTCTTGGACTGGTACTCCGGGAAGCTGCTCGAGCATGGCGACCGCATCCTCGCGGCCGCGGAGGGCATATTCCGGGGCACCGGAGCCAAGTTGTCGGCCAAGGTAGCTGGAATTCACTGGCACTACAAGACTCGCTCCCACGCCGCGGAGCTCACAGCCGGATACTACAACACGAGGCACCGCAACGGCTACCTCCCTATTGCGAGGATGCTGGCAAAGAGGGGTGTCGTGATGAACTTCACCTGCATGGAGATGAGAGACGAGCAGCAGCCAGATTACGCGAACTGCTCACCGGAGATGCTAGTCCGGCAGGTGAAGGAGGCGGCGAAGGCGGCGGCGGTTGATCTAGCAGGTGAGAATGCTTTGGAGAGGTATGATAAGGGCGCTTACAGTCAGGTGCTGGAAACAAGTAGGGGGGATGAGGGAATTGGATTGAGCGCCTTCACATACCTGAGGATGAAAAAGGAGCTTTTCGAAGGGGAGAACTGGCGGCAATTCGAGACATTTGTGAAAAACATGGCCGAGGGTGGCCGCAGGGCTTCGTTACCAAGCAAAGACTCTCAGTTCTCTGATCTTTACGTCGGACTGGTAAATGGTGATTCGAAGAAAAAGGGTGAATTGCTTGCATCTTTCTAATTTTGTTATTATGTAAATATATGATTGAGAAGCATGAGAAAATAATCACACAGAAGAGTGCTCAAAAAAATGTTGTTGTGCATTGATTTTACTACTAGTATTTAATTGCTACTTCTGTTTCTTTATTACCTTAATACAAGACTCTTTCAGTTGTCCTTTGTCGTCAAGGTTGATATGTTTCAAACTTGTATCTTACATGCACTGCATGTTCAATAATAGACCAGCTGCTGAGAGGACTCAAGTGCATCTTTAATGAGGGTTAAACATATCAAAAGATTCAAGCATTTCAACAAATATCTCTAATAAATGCCTTGTCTGCACAAAAGCAGTATGCTGTTGTCATGGAGTGTTGAAATGTACAAACATTAATAGAAGGATTGAAGTTTAGCACAAACCAGAGCAAAACACAACCAACAAGTATCAGGACAATGGATATAAAGCGATGCGAATATAACTTCAATTTTAATGATGCAAAGTTTTTTATGTACAAGTTATACTTCTCATTATAGTCGTTAGCTTTCATCTTTCAATGACTAAAGATTGATGGCTCCTTCTAACCATTGAGGGTAACCAAACAAAAGATTTGAAACCGGTGAAAATCAGAAACATTTCAACTAAAAAAATAATAATATACAATAATGAAAAGAAGTTAGAAGCTTTTAGCTCTCTTGATTTGCATGGAACAATTAAAAGAAATAGAATAGACCCATAAACATCTGTAACCTACTAACCAACATGTACATTAAATAGTCATCCTTCATAACTTTAAAAAAAAAAAAAAAAACCGAAGTACTCCAACTCCAGAGACGTCTAACTAATTTTTTTTCCTTCTGATCACATTCACACTCTCAGACAACTTTGCCAAGTGAAGTCTCCTTCTCCTTGCAGAAATCAAATCTTTTCCTTGATCTTCTTTAGTCTCACTCTCCAAATTGGCCAAGGCATCCTCTTCAAATTGATCCACCTGGATGTCAGCCTCTTTGGATTCCATTGTCTGCTTCAAAACCCCGACCACCTCCTTCATCTGCGGTCGGTCCTTTGCATGCTTGGAGAGGCAGTTGTCAGCCAGCTTTGCGATTATCCTTGCAGCGCTCAAAGAATACTCACCTCCCAGTCTTGGGTCTATTATTGTGCTGAACTTCCTGCTCCCAGATGGAAATTGCTTCACCCATTCTATTAGCTTTCGCTCATTTTTAGGGCGATTTTGATCCATCGATTTTCTTCCAGTTATCATCTCATATAAAACAACACCAAAGCTCCACACGTCACTTTTGACTGTCAGATGACCAGTCTCTATATATTCAGGAGCTGCATAACCATGAGTACCCATAACCTATCAAAATAAAGTTCAGCACATCAGCTTTACTTAATAACAGGAGGAAAACATGAAAAAATCACGTCTAAGGAGACACACTAAACTACAGTTAAGTAAGAACTGGACCTACCGCAGTAGTCACATGAGTGTCTTCCCCAGAAGGGCCCTCTCTTGCCAACCCAAAGTCTGATAATTTGGGATTGAAGTCCCCATCTAATAGAACATTGGATGCCTTAAAATCCCGATATATCACCTAATACATGGTTGAAAGCATTATATGGAAAACTACGCAAGCCTAAGTAGCACATATAAAGATAGTTCAATTGGGCAGTTCGTTAACAAATCAAAACTTCCATGACAAGCAGTTCAAAATAAAGCATGACAAGGACAGTCACGCACAAATTCAAATAAAACTAACGGGAAATGGAATTTCAAAGTTATATTGGCTCAACGGATATTTTTTCTGATCACCAGGAATCTACACATATCAAAAAAGTAGACATAGGAAAGCAAGTTACCACCCTTTGGGTATAATTGTTGTTGGGGGTAAGGACATCAGTCGAACATCTGACTGCCACACAAAAGCTTCAGGGAAACTGCTGAAATGAGATTTCAAAAAAAGATACATTAACCAAACCCTCTAATGCAGAATGCCCATGCTCACCGTTGAAAGTATATGCCAAGAGAGGATAGAAAAGCAAGGATACCGAGCAAAAGGGACCGTTGAAAGTATATGCCAAATGAGGACAGAAAAACAAGGATACCAAGCAAAAGGGCAAAAAACGACATTTACACAAACTTTTTCCTAGAATCGAAACAGGTAGCAAGAAGATACATATCACATCAAAATTTTCTTCCCACAATGGATGGCTCTCACCCTAGAGAACACTTCAATAAAAGGACAACTATAGTTTTAGATCACTTGGGAAATAATAAAAAATTCCACAATCACCCAGGGCAAAAAATAACCTTTTTTTCTACTGATTTCACAAAAAGAAATTTGGGGCATGAGTGCACTAGAATCTCCTACATCAAATGTACATAAAGCAAATTTTCACAATTCTGTAGAACGTAGAATTCAGCAAGTTTCAAGACATTTTATGGCCCATGGAACCATGCACAACAATGCAAAACTATCTAAATTGCATCAAATACAAATGCAAGAATTGGCCTCAACGATCGATGGATTGTATTGGTTGGTTTGTGCTAACTGCCTTAAGCAATTCAGATGATCCAGGCAAATTACCTATAAGCAATCTGCCAATTGACATTGCCTATAAGCAATTTGCCAATTGACTATTCATCTACTAACTGCTTAACAATTCAATTATAACCCTCAACTGTCTATCCAAGAAGAAGTGGAAGGACTGGGAGAGTATCCAAAATATGGAAGCTAAAAAGTTGCCCGAGAAGGATTGAATGAGTAAGAGAACATCCCAATTTTAACTGATGATTTTCATGTTTTTTGCATTCTTATTGTTGTATCCAAATTATCAATCCCACAACAAATGAAATAACACTACCAGAGTGCCTTAACACTACGCTTATCCTTGTGCTCAAAGTCAATAAACATATATGACATTCACCAAAAATTCTTATATGTTTAACACAATTGTTTTCACATTCAATCCTCTTCTAATTATTTGAAGTCTAGCAGTTTTGAGGGTCTTATGTTGATTACATTGTTGTATTTGCGCTGCTTGTCATAAAGACTCAAGTATACCACATGCAATCTAATATTTCATGCCTAGTTATTCCAAATTTTATTCATTTGCTCGACAAATTTACTAATTTATGGCCTGCTTAAAATGCCTTTGTTATTTCGATTCTACGATGTACTATTCTGTTTTCATATTCCCACCATCGCCTTGAATTACATTTGACCTTCAAACAGATCTCTATCACCACTTTTGCTTCCAAACTTAATGTGGCAAACACATCTGATTTTTGCTTTAGGAATTATCCCAAACCCTCATAGTTGAGTCATTTATAAAGGTCACAAAATACCTTGATTCATAATGAATGCACCAAAGCTTGAACCCAAAATCCCATATGTACCAAGTCATGCTTAAATTCGTTGACAAGAAGTCTACGCTGGTTCGAATCCAGCTCGGCCCAAGAATTCGTATCTAAATGATAAACAAAAACAATATTTCTTTCAAACCAAAGATGTACTTGATTTCATGCAATATCAGCTTCATGACATATCCACCATGTTTTGTTTGACATCATAATTTGCAAGCCACCCTTTTGCATGAACTCAAGAGGCTTACCATCTGCAAGATAAATGACAATTGCCTTCAGCAATTGGGGGGACATTTAAAGATTCCCTTGCACTCTTGTGAATATTTTAGTTTAGAATTTGATGTTGAACTTCTTGCAGCTTCAACTTCCTGTATCTTGTTGTATCATTCATTATAGTAATGATTGCATTTCAATAATTAGTCATCGAAATAAATGTCTACTATCATAATCACACAGAACTCGAAGTCTGGATAGGAGCACCTAAAAATCATCTTCAATCTCCATATCAAATGCACTTATTTGGTACCAGGTTTCTAGTACATATTACAAAAAGCCTTGATCAAACCTAAGGTTGTCTCTTTGACCATCAACAGTTGTGTTTCAAGTAAGATCAGTTGTACCGATTCTTGCTGATCTAACAAGTCTCCATCTTCTTGCTCTAGGTATTGGCTTTTGTCCAAACAACAACCAAAACAAGTTCTTCTGATTAGAAATTCCCCTAGTTATATATTCCAAAAACCAAAATATTCCCATTCAAATATGTCAATCTTGACTTCATCATCAACCATCACCTTCTTCTCCGGTAGCCAAAAAATACAAAATTAAACCATAACTTAGCTTCGAACCAATTTTTCACCCTCAAGTTCTAATATCAGTTGCTAAAGAAGTGAACATTAATTGACCAACAAGTATCAAGGTAATTGCCTACAAGAGAAAAGAAAAGATTGAAGAAAAAAACATGAAGCAAAAGAGAAACCAGATTTTACATGAAAAATTCCCAAACTTGAGGGAAAAAAATGAGATTGCAACTGAAGGAATTTAACTGGAATTTGAAGAGATTACAAGGAGATGCACCTATCCAACAAGCTTTGCACAAAAATTCCTTCTTTCAGTAGATGGTCCTCACCCACAAGATCAAAGTAGCTTCAAATGGAGCTAGGATTTCAAATCACTTGTGTTCACAAGTTCTTCACTGAACATAGCTAGAAATCACTCTTATAAAACTTTAAATCCATGTGTCATCATTTGCACGCATTATTGCCAGCTTCACCATTAATGTCACATGATTTACAAGTTTGCATAGTCTAACTATCACACAATTGTTGGTTATCAATCCTTCCATTTCATAAATAGTGTTTCATACTATTTCAACCAGAAAATGAATTCTTGAACCCTTACATGTCCTAATTGTAACCCATAAGTGTTTAACTACATCACATACAACAAGCGATACTATGATTTGATGTATGACTTGGTGCACGTGTGAGTCTTTAGTTGCTTTAATTAATACTCCAACCATCCACAATGGTACCCAAGAACTTACAATATATTTATTAAGAAGCTTAATTATTCAACCTTAAAATTTTGCATTTGACAAAGTGTTACCCACCCTTCTAATGGATCCTCTTTTCTCAAATTCTGTAGTTCTTGAAAATTCCAAAGAAAAATTACCACAACTCCCAACCATATTTAATGCACCACAAAAGTACCCACCCTCCATGCTCGTGTTTGAAAACCCTAGGGCTTAGAGACATAATTAAAAAAACGAGCTTTCCTCCCACAAATTCATGGAAATAGAGCATATCACATTAGACCGAAAATGGGAATACAATAATCGAAGTAGGGATAGTGCATCTCACATAGAAGTTTATTCTGTAATAACTCTTCTACTTGGTATCCTAATATTTGAATATATGCAAATATTAGCATCATATAATGGATGTGAGTTATGTGAGTGGAAAGCTAGCAAAGGAAAAAAATGATCTTCAGGGGGAGGCCAACTCAATGCATCACTTCCCAACCAAAGAACAATACCATTCCGCTCCTTCGACAAAATGACCAACAAATCCATTAATTGAGTAATTTGGCAATAATTCATGTGGCTGTAAAATTTAAGACGGGAAACTTAATATTAATATATGGAATAAGAAAATTCCATTTAGGATAAAATCACTAGGATGCCAGGAAACATTCCAAGGAGGAAGAAAGCCAATTTATTCTCCCCATAATAACGTTCATGGAGTCAAAAAAACAATTTCAGCTGAAATGACAACTTTTCTTTTCCAGTTTTCACAATTCAATCGATGAAGCAAGCTAGTGCTACTGCTTATGGAAAAGGAAGATAAGGCATATTAAGGCAAATGCATCAGATATAGCAGACCATGTTCATCAAAAATGCAAGGAATCAAAAGTTCAAATAAAAAATATCTTTAGAAAATTAACTAACGAAATCCATGATAAGTAATTTATAGGCTAGCCTGATGGGTTTAAGTAAAGAGAGGAAACCTGAAGCTCCAATCCTTCATGCAGGTATGACAGACCTTCAGCAGCACCAAAGGCAATGCGTAGCCTCACATTCCAGGCAAGGGGAGGAAGGGCACTGTGAAATAAATGAAAGTCTAGGCTCTTATTGGGCATAAATTCATAAACTAACAGTCTTTGGGGCCCTCTTTCACCATCAACGGAACAGTATCCAATGAGTTTTACAAGATTTGGGTGATCAACAACTCGAAGAAACTGCACTTCTGCTAACCATTGTTTATGGCCCTAAAGTTAAAAAAAAAATCAACACAACAAATTAACAACGTGAATTACAAAAATGCTAGTAAAAGCACCACAACAGAAATCACAGTCATAAAAGTGTACATAAGATTAATATGTACAGGATGCAAAGTGTCATAAAATTTAGCTTCGCGCTGATTGCTTATAAACATTCATAATTAGATGGCCTTGAAAATTGAATGACAGATTGCATAATAACCACATTAGTTCAAAAAGGGCTGAATGGAGAGCCGTTAAGACATATAACATGCAAGGTTTAAAACAAATTGATTTGAAAAATTGCATTACTTACTTTAAACATGTAGTGTACAATCTCTTTGATAAGAATTTATATAAGAGAAAAAAAATCTATCAAATAACCAACAAAATAAAAAAAAAATACACTACATAATAGTTTACCAAATAACATGACAAAACCAAAAAGAAACAAAACCAAAATATTTTACAGGAAGAAAATTGAAATAATATCAAAATATTCCATGAAAATATTTTACACTCACTCTCAAACTGAACTATAAATATTGATTATTAAGTCCAATTTGAAACCCAAATCTTTGAAGTTCTTCATTAGTAAGGTTTTAACAAGGATGTCTACTATTTGAAAACATATTAGTAGATGTGATAATTTGATTACTCTTATCTTCTCTTCTATGAAATGTCAATCAATTTTCACATGTTTCATCTTATAATAATGCACTAGATTCTTTGTGATACTAATAAATGACCAATTATCACAGAATATCTTCATAAGTTCATCAATCCTGATCTTCATTTCTTTTACAAGTCTTCTTAACTACATTCCCTCACATATATTACATGTTATTGTTTTGAATTTGATTTATGCATTACTTCTTGACAAGACATTGTTTCTTACTCCATCATATTGTTCCAAACTAATTAGCATTATCATGTATTTCAAAATCTCTGTTTGGTAACTATTTATTTCTTCTTTATGTTAATTTTTAATACCTCAAGATCCTATAGACCACTTCATATGCTTTTTATTTGAATTATTTGTTAATTAACTTATCATTATTATACCCTTAATCATTACACTTGTTTGATGATAATAAAGTTATTATGTTATATTTATTAATATTTTTTTGAATGTTATTTTCAAATCATGTATCTCAAGTGTACATAGGTTATTCAAGTAGATAGTTTAACTAATTACTCAATAAGCTTAATAGAAATGCTTAAGTGATTAATCATAGCTAAAACTACGAAAAACACAACCTTAAGCAATATAAAGAAAAGACATGTACTAAGTCATCTTATTTTAATAATTAAAATGTTAAAACCTATAACAACTTAATTGAGATACTTAGGTTTCGATAAGATATAAGTACGAGTGTTTGAATAGTTTTAAGCTGATATTTTCACTCATGTAGTGTTTAGTTCAACACATACACCTCTAGTCTAACTCTTTATATTTATGCCTTAGAACATTGCATTTTTTATATATTGTATTATCTAATATTGCTAAATCAAGTTAAAATTGAAAAAGAAATGAGAATTGAGTGAGGAATGTAAAATGTATACTAATTGCACATGTACTGTCACGCCATCATATCATACAATTAGTTAATCCTTGGAATGCACATAGCAACATCTCGGACAATCAATGATTTAAGCTAGCGTATCAAATGTATATGTACAATACCCTCATCATACAAGTGCACTAATGTTTACCTGAGAGGTGCCCATCTAGAATGCAAATATAATGAAAATAGTTATGACAAGAAAAGGGCTATAGCTCAGTTAGGTAGAGCAACTCGTTTACATGTGTGCCAATGCTTTTCAAGGGAGCTCCATGATGCAATGACCCTAATTGATCTTTTTGAGAAGTCAATGTCTTACTCTTATTCGGGAGAACAAGAAAAAAAATGGCCTGACAAATATTTTGTTCAATCCAATTCAGGTGCCAAATCCTATAAAACTTGCCATTGATTTGATTAGGTAAATATTCAGTGATATTATATTTCATATTTATATAATGTATTTTTTTGTAGAATCAAACATGGGAACGAACTAATCAATATAAATATGAAATAAGTTTTTTTCATCATACATATATGATCTCTATAGCATACAAGTGTGTTATCTATTATATCAACAAAGTCATAGAGCTAATAGGCTTCGTACTGTACGATAGTTCTCATCATATTTCTACGACTAATTAAACAAATAATGTGAGTTCAAAACCTAGGCTAAGAGCAAACTTATTTTTGTTGTACCAGTACGATATCACATTCGTACCAATATAATACCTTTTTTCAATAATACCCAATTTTGAACTTAAATGATTACTTGAATTCCTTTATTCGTGTACGATATAGTTTTCGTACAAGTACAATATCTATTTACCCTAGAGGTTTAGTTTAAAACTTAGACAATTAGTGAGTAAACTTGCATCTTGGGTGCGATCATTTATAATCAATGAAAAAGAGCTAGTCATAGACCTTATTATAGTATACGATCATGCATCATACAACATTTTCTCAAAAGTTCAAAATTTGGACTTTAAAAAAATTTGTTTTATTTGTATTTATACTATACTTCATTGTATATGTATTATCAATTCAGAATGTGAAATTATATAACATCGCACCAATATAATTTGTAAATCAAATAAGTTTTATTAGTTCAGAACGTGAAATTATATAACATTGTATCAATACTATATGTGGATAATACAAATATTATCAATTCAAAATATGTCACATAACTAGTTTTGACTAGTTTTTGGCATATCCATAAGGAGTCTTAGAGTCGTTTGAGGACTTGGAAAGGACTATTTAAATTCACCCAAATATAATGTTAAAAGTTGATGCTTAATTTAAAGATCTTTGAAAAAGATATCACATTGCATTCATCATTTCTAAAGAGATCACATTGAATGTTTGTAATATGTTTTGCACTAATATTCTTGTTGAATAACATATATTTTTGGATATTAGAAATGGATGAACCTATTATACATAATAACTTTTGAACATATATATGATATACATATTTGTACTTAATTTTGTGATATGAATGAGGAAAAGTTAAGGTTTAAAT